>VBSM01000865.1:1508965-1529631 GCA_008086735.1 Cheirogaleus medius | reverse complement strand
CCCCTCCTCCTCGTGACGTCCCTTCCTCAGCCAGCTGCAGCTCATGAGCTCTTCCTACACTTCCAGACAGAAGCAGACAGCACCAACTTTTGGGGCTGGGAGGCCCAATTTCACATCCCTCAGAGAATCCGACTGGCTCAGCCCAGGTGGGTCCCGCTCCGGCCCCGTCAGCCGCCTCGAGGGCAATCGGGCCACACGAAGCGAGCACGCCTGTCACCCAGACTGCTGTGATGGGCCAGATGTCGGAGAAAGCAGCTGGCTCAACGGCTAAGTGAATACCCCCAATGTCAATCTATTTCAATAATTTCCCCTAAAGCATTTCAGGAAAATGACATTTTGAACTACAGATGGTCCCCAAGTTATGATGGTTCAACTTAAGATTTTTCAACTTTACCATGGTACAAAAGAGATATGCTTTTAGTAGAAACCATATTTTGAATTTTGGTGTTTCCCCGGCTAGCGACATGCAGCTCGGTACTCTCATGGCAAGCCGCAGCACCCGATCCCGAGAGTGAGCAGCCTGTACCCTGCGGCAGACGGTGTTGCCAGATGACTCTGCCAACTGTAGGCTGACAGGTGTCTGAACACGTTTAAGGCAGGTTGGGCCGAGCTATCATGCTCCACAGGTTAGGTGCATTCAATGCATTTTTTACTTATATTTTCAACTTAACGATAGGTTTATCAGGAGGTAACCCCATTGTAAGTCAAGGTGCATCTGTAATGATTTATGCTAACGTCTATTAGAAGGCAGAAAAAGTTATTTTTCTTCTTTCATTGTGATTAGCGTACATGTATCTTAACTATCCTACTTGAACAGTGAGACTCGTGGGCAGAGACCGCCTGATTCCGCCTTCTGTGAGGCTCTGGTCATCACTCATGTTCAATATGAGTAAATAATTAAATAGCAATGATTTTGTTCTTCATCATTCACACTCATAATAATTACGGGAGATTCATCACAAATTTAGTAATTCCAGGAACTTTCCAGATGATTGATCAGAGCTGGGAAGAAGGAACTCGTGAAGTTGATCAAAACACACTTGTCTGTCCTAGGAAACCGCACCACACTCGTTCTCCTGTGCCGGGAGAATGGAGACCCTAACCCTAACCTCGCCCCAGAACATGGACACGCTCTTTGCCGCTGGCTCTTCCTCTCTCCATCCTCCCCTCGTCCCCACCCTGCAGGCCCACTCCAAGGGCCACCAGCGAGCCCCACGGACTGCTGGGCAAGCCACTGGCCAAACTCATTCCCTCAGGGGGTAATGTGAGCAGAAAACATAAGTGGATGTGGGAACCACTGGGATAAAATGATCCTATCTGAGCCATAAATGGCGAAGAAGCTCGGATATGGTTAACTTGACAGACGCGGATTTTAGGAGCGGTCCTCCCACCATGTTCACAGGGACAGAGTTTGATCTGAAAGCATGTAGGGAGGGAGAAAAGTCTTCAGCAGAGGCAGTAGAAGGGATGAGACTGGAGACAGGAACGAGAGGGTATGCCAAGGACAGAGAGTGATTCTTCTTCCGGCTGGGTGTTCCTGTCATTGAGACGTCAGCCAAACAGCGCTCTTTAGAGAGGCCTTCCATGAGCAGACAATGTAAGTAGTTCCTGGTCACGGCCTGGGACATTTGTTATTACGTTTGTCACTACCTAGAGTGTGGGCTGCGTGAGAACTTGCACAGTGTCATCTGACACATAGTAGGCGCTCGCTCTGTGCTCGGGAGGGAGGGACTGCAGCGCACCTGCTAGGTTGTGTGTGATCCTAACCGCCGCGCTTCTGAGTGGCATTTTAATGCACTGTTGATATAATTCAAGACACTGACATTCTCTTTTAGCTTATTTTCCCAATTAATAACCTGAACCAATACTTCACTGGGTTGAATTTATTTCTGAATTTTCAAACTATAAACACATCCTGAAATTTCATACCTCCGTAACTCTGTTGCAGCTTCCTCCCCCGGCATGCCATCCGCCCGTCCCACATCTCAGCACCACACATATTCAAGCCTCCAACCCGTCACCTCTCCAGCCCCGCAAAGCCTTCTCGACCACCCTGGCCAAAGGTGATCTCCCCTCTGTTCTCATTACTGGCCTCTCTGTACCACCTGCTTGGCGGCCTTACGTCAGTGCCGAGCTCCTGAGTGTGATTAACTCTCACCCACGTGCGACGGCCCCCGCTGCGCCGTGGCTCCCAGGGCACAAAGACCGGCCTTGTCTTTGACTCCCTGATGCTCCCAAGAGCACCTGGCACCAAATTTTGCACAAAATAGGTGCTCAATAATTCGTGTTCACATGTTCATTTACATGAGGAGCTAGTTTCTCTCAGGAGTCACAGTTTGCCATGTTTCATTACAATACTAATCTTAAAAGCCAAAATTTTGATAAATAAAACTAAAATGACCAGAATCATGAGTTAACATAACATTTTTGGTTTGCATCACCTTCATCAGAAAGAGATATTACATTTCTTTGAGGACAGAAACGTCAAAGTCATACCTTCCCAGCTGGACATCTTGAAGCAGCCTCTGCCTCAGTTTCTACACCCTTAGTCCTGAAGGAACCGAACCGACCTGGAAATCCCACCAAGTCACCCGTAGGCTGTGGGCTCTCAGAGTGTGCGAACTTCTCCTTCTTTCCTGTCCCAACTCCTAGCACACAGATATTAGCTAATTCAACATCAGTCATTACTGAAGGATCCAATTATTTTTATTACATCATACCAAAGCTTTCACTAAAACCTCAGGTCATTAAATAATAATAGCTGCCATTTTTTTTTAGCATCTCTGTGTTAGGACACATTTTACCTAATTTAATCCTTACAAGAACCCTTTGAAGCAGAGATTAGAACAATGAATAAAAAGAGATTAAGTAATTTGCCCAAGTTCAAAAAGCTGGTAAGTGATGGAACTGGCTTTCAAATCCAGATCTTTCTGATTTCAGATCAAAGTTTAAAAAGTTTAAAAAGAGTGATCTTCGATGGTTAACTCTCAATTAGTCAGAACATTCACACCCCACACCACACCCCAGTCCCCAAACATGTGACCTCAAGTAAACCACCAGGCGGAGCTGAAAAGGTAAGCGCACACCCTTAGACACCAAACTGCGATCCACATGACGACCTGCCTCCCCACCTGAGATCAGTGGTTGACCTGCTCGCCGGTTCCTCATGATAAGGAAGCACATATTTTCCGTCTTGCCCTGGTGGGTAAGACGACAGCACAGAGGCAAGGTGTTTCGGACCTGGGGTATTCACACTTGGCTGGCAAACACAATTACCTAAAAATTTCTTTTCAAAAATGATCCTCTTGAGCCTATGTGGCTTTACAGAAGTTGGAAACCATAATCACAAAGAGAACTCTTGACATTCACCTTGAACCTCTAGCACAGGTGAGTTTGTTCGTGTTAGATCCTATCACTTTTAACACCTGAGACCCAGACTCTCATTAGAGCCATGCTGGGAGATGCCGGCCCGGCACGTTTTCAAGTTCTGTCACTGCTCTGCCTCACACGCCAGGTGCCCCTACGGTTCCTCCTATTCCGTATTAAAACCCACCCTAAGTGCCCCTGCCAAAGATGTTAACTAATTAACCAACCAACCCCGCTGCCGGTTCCGCCGAATTAAACAAACACATACTGAGTGCTGGGACGTGCAGGCTCAGAGCTTCAGGCCCGGCCCCATGCAGGAGAGACTGCCCTTCATGGGGAACATCAGCAGCACTTTGCTTGGAGTGGGCTCAGTGGTCACCACCTCAGGGTGGGACCCTGCCTCTCCTGCTGTGAGGTCCCGCGTCCAGTCCCAAGGCAGCGGAGAAACAGCAGTGTGGGGGCATCAGCCGCTCAGGACCCCTCCCCCAGGAAGAGTTTCTCAACCTCAAGCCAAGTGCTTTGAAGATGCTGCTTCAAGACCATTTCCCCCAAATCCACCTCCCCCAACCCTTTCTGTGCTAGAAATGCTGCAGCTTCCTCTGCCCCACCCAGGGCCATTTGCAAAGATATTAAAATTTCCACACACACATAATTTTGCAATATACTTCTAGTTTAGAAAGCATTCAAGCAGAATCAATAGTGAAAGTCATTGTCAAAATATCACAGATTGTTCAACAAAAAGAAAGCTGACTTTTCATGGTAAAAGAGCCCACTCACCATAAATGATATGTATACATGTTTTTTAATTTATATAATCAAGAACAGTAAACTTTATTTATCTTAACATGTAAGTTAAAATTCTCTTTTTTATCCTTAAGTATAAAACACTTTTTGGCCACATCTTATTGGCATATCTTAAAATAAATTTAATTTAAAAGTGCTCATTGTTGATAGAGACAAAAACAAAATTGTGCCAGAAAAGTCATAATTAGACTAATAGCTGTGGCATCAGAAACCGTGTAATTGAAGTGGAAACTGGGAACGAGCTCCACTGCGGCAGAGTCCAGTCTGTTCTCTGGAATTAATACCACAGAGGCCCATAAAAGATTAATCAAGACCAGGAATCAATAACTTCTCAAGTGCTAATAAGCACTGCCTTGTTCTGTGATATGTTGAGCAGTTTATCATGTTTGGCCGTATGAAGATTTATAGAAAATCCATAGTTGAAACTGAAGGATGAGGTAATGCAGCACTTAGTAAATGAAGCCAATTAAAATTTATGCTTGATATCGTACATTCCAAGGATCTGGAAAAATCACGCTTGATCCTCCCCATTTTCTTAAGGATAAGGAAAAAAGTTAGTCCTGTCACCTCGCCGTGTTGCTGGGGAACAACAAAGAAACGTGCAAGGCCATTCAAGCGAGCTCCCACTGCTTTGGAGTGGAGGGCAGGAACCGGCACCGAGAATTAGTGGATTTTTTTCTACCCTCTTGTTCATCCAAGGATCAAATTTTCCTGGAATTCCTTTTGAAAGTTATATAAAATACCTTTTAGGATCATTTAGGTCTCCACTTTCAATCAAGCTGACGGGTCGCCAGGCCGCGTGAGCGGAGGCGTTAATGGGTAATTAATGGTTCATAAATTGTAGGTCTTGCCCTTGGGTTACATCACAGAGCCTTACGCTGTGCCATGTTATTAATTAAAAGCATCAAATTATATGTTTAGTAAATTAATCTTTAAAGCAATATTATAATCACAAGAATGTCTAATCAAATAGATGGGCCACGATAAACATCCATGAACTTGGAAATATAAAGGAACGGTGAGTGATGACAGACACGTAAACTCTGGCGGGGAGTCGGGTTTTCTACAGAGCCAAGGATTAGGACGAGGAAAGAACACACGTGAGACAAACTGAAACCACCAGTAGAGCCAAGGTATAAAATAAAAACATATGAAAAAGACCAAACTTTCTTAATAAAAAATAAAGTTCCCCACCGCACCAAAGCGGTAGATAATACTTTTTTAATTGATAATGTACTTGATACTTAAGTAAAGAATTCCCAGACAAAATTCTGATATTTTTAATGCTTTCTGGTCCCATTCATTACATTGGGAAATTTTTAAAAAGAACAACAGGAGAGCCTGGTAAGTAACAAGACAAATAAACTTGATTTAAAGACGGAGACTGCCGTGAGCGATCCCACATACACACTGTGCGGACGTTGGCGTGCATGGTCTTCCTTGAGCCACTGCTGAAATTTATTTAAAATGCTCTTTTGAATTGTCCTCCTGAAGTTCATCGATTCGACAGTCTTGAAGGTATCAAACCTCTTTCCATGCAGGGTTTATTTTCATGTGGGACTGGCCCGAAACCCCACAGCGGCAGGCGGAGCGGATCCCGAGGCTTAAGAGCAAAGGGTGTGTTTCTACCCATTAACAGCCACCGAAGGACGAGGCTGACGCCACTTCTGTCGGTTAGTTTGTTTACCTGTGCCCTCAAGTAACAGAAAGCTCCTGCCGCATCGGCTTAAATAATAAGAAAATGCGTTGCGTGCGTCACCTAAGAGCAAGCCCAGAGTCCTCTGGGCCTCAGAAGCGAATCTAGCAGCAGCAACAGCACAAACCCACACCATGTCCTTACCTCCGGCGTGCGGGGTCTGTCCTTACCTTCACTCTGCAGCTGCCCCCCTGTGGCTGCAAGAAGGGTCCCAACCGTGACCTTGGCTCCATGCCTCTTCATGTCACGGAAGGAGAAGTTTCCCATGCCTCTCTCTAGAAGGCGAGGAAGAGCTTGTCTTAAAACGCCAGCAAACCTAAGTTCCACTGGGCACAGGTGGGCCACATTCTCATTCTGAAGCCAATCAGTGGAAAGGCTTCCAGAACTATGCTCAGGTCTGATCCACACCCAGGTGTGCATGCTCAGTGCGGGATTGCGGCTGTGAGCAACAACACCGTGAGCCAACACAGGCGAGGCCCACAGCACAGGAGTTCCGTCACCAGCCAGCGCTCACATCGCGGGAGAGCGGGTAGCAGCACGGAGTCCCACCTGGTGATGTTTCATCAGCGAGACAAGTCGTAATTCTTTACCAGAATGACGCCTGTGGATGTGAGGGCTTATTTGCATACAGTTAGTTGCCCACTCACCTAGCAAGACCTGGCTCAACCGTTTAATTCCATCAGAAACTGTAACTGATTATTAAGTTACAGTTCAAGGTCACAGCCTCATCATCATAGGATAATTATCTTTGTTGTGTAAATCACATCATTTTGATGAAATACAAAAGTTAATGGCAAACAAACATGCAATTACATGACAAGTTCAATGTAATTATTATTAAGTAATCTATCAGATATAAAATCACTACTCAATGCGGTTATTATGATCAGCCTTGTTATTGCCAAAAATTTCACAACTTCTTACGTCTTATAAAAATAAACACTTCTAAAAATAACACAGAGCATTAAATAAAAAATAAAAAAAAAAAGATTTTTCTGTTTGCTGTTTGCTTGCTTTTCTTTTTGTCTTTACCAAATGGAACCCAACCCTACTGCCTTTTCACTAGGGTTCTACTCCAAGCACTTCGGAACACCAAATAAACAAGTAAATAATAATACAAGGTAGAAAAAAAACAATGAAAAGAACATGAAGCAAAAACAGAAATAAACAAAATCTTCCCAAATCTCACATGCTCTCAGATTTTCTCAAGAAGCCCGGCATCCGGAAGGTTCTGTGATAAACGTGAGGGGTGAGGGGTCCAGCGAAAGGCGTGCCGCTCACACTTGCAGAGAAGACCTTTCCGTTCCCACCTCGGCTGGAACAGATTGTCACAAGATTGCCGTCCTCCTCTTTTTATCAAAGTCATTTACAAAGGAAAGCTCAACGTTCACTATTGCTATGTTACAAGGAGGCAAACATATGTCCTTTTCTTCACGGATTTATTCTTCTGTGCGAAGTAAGAATAAAACAGTTTCACAAAAAAATAACATATGAACAATTTGCGGATATTCATGCCCATTTGGACAAGTAAAAAAGAGTTAAAATCAATAAATCTGTTCAGACTGCCTGCCTGTAGACGCTCCATTATGTTGTAAATACTTCTTTCTATTCTTCATCACTTTTCGCAAGTTACTTTCTATTCTTGTTTCTCTAACTCTACGAATATTATACATACTAGTTTTCACAGACTTTGGATCTACAAGTTTTCTATCTTTGCCACACATTCGAAAGCCTTTTTTTATGGTCTCTTCCGTGACTCCAAAGGCGTTACTGCCCACAGAGAATTAGATTTGAGCTGTAAGTCCAAGACCGAGAAAGCCGAGGCACACAGGAGTCTGTCCAGCGTGAGGGGAGGAGGTGGGGGGCACCGTCAGACGATGGGGAGCAGGGGGTGACGTGAGGCACCAGGAGAGAGGCAGCACCCGCCACCCTCAGCCCCGCCACCTCTGGGCCCAGCCCTCAGGCCTAGCGCCTGCCAGCCCCGGGCGTCCTGCCTCAGGCCCTCTGCCTTCCTCTGTCCCCAAGAGTGAGCCTCTGACTCCGTTTCCTCACTTCTCTCTGGAGAGGGCAAGCTCAGCCCAAAGACACTGTCCACCCACAGAAGGGAGGAGACCGGCCACCCAGACACCTGGTCATCCAATACCGAGCGCCCAGGCCTGCGTGGATCTGACTGTGCCTACTCGCCCGCCTGTTCCTTCTCCTCGTTGCCCCGTCTTCCCTACACGCAAGGCCCGTGTCGTCTGCAGGTCATCTGAGGTTCAGTGGTGATGAAGGCCCGTTCCCCCGTTCCTGCTCTGCACTGGCTTCCTCCCCACACCACCCACCGCCTCCGCTCCCTTGGAGGTTCTCGGTTACCTTTTCCTTTCTGAATCCAATCCCCACATCTCAGTCTTCACTCTGACACCCGCCCAGCCTTCCCAGACGTCCCCGCCTGTTTGCACAACCCTGCATCTTCCCACTCTGCCCCCTGCCACTCCCTGCTGACCCCAGCTCAGCTCAGCTGTGTCCAACCCATCATCCCCCATCCCTCCAAACCCCTCCCACCTCCCTCGGCCCCAGGTCCCTGTGGCCTGCTCACCCCTCGGAACCATGGTGGGCTCCTCCCATCCAGCCAGCTCCTGGGGGGGGGCTCTCCTGTCCTTTCAGGCCCTCACCTGCAAAGAATGTCACATCCAACCCACCTCACAGAAGTGTTCACCTTCGTTATACCTCACAGAATTGGCGTAAAAAGCAAAGTTAAATGACAATGCTTATAAATTGTTTATAGAAGTATACGATGCTGAGAATTGTCAATTTTAAAAGTTAAGAGCTAGAAAGGATCTTGCAGACTGGCCACGAGTCAGAGGCCAAAGCAAATCTCTAACCGATGCCTGTGGGGCAAACCAGCATGTGCATGAAAGAGCAAAGACCAGAAGTTCCATTTCCAGCGTTTCCTATTAGCAAACACAGCCGTTGTTGTACAAAACCCAACAGGTTAATGGCCAAAACGTACAGACATGAAATTAACATTTATGCACTGATCCACAAACTTGAAAATCAGAAATATAACCAAGTAAAAGGTCATGATTTTCTCTTGATTTTTCAAAACCTCCAGATCCGTATTATTTCAATCTAGAGCATTTGCAGTAAAACACAAACCCCAACAAGAACAGGAGCAAACTGCGGCGTTAGGACCACGCTCCATCATGCCAAGGGCACAGCCCAGCACTCTGCTTCTTGAGGATTACTTACTGGGAGGATATTTTTCTGGAAGGTGAAATGGAAATTCAACCACACAACCCTAATAACACTGACAGAAGCCACACCGCGCTGGCAGCACATTTCTGATAGGGTACAAGACGGAAATCAAATGTTCTGGCGACACCTCGGGGTACCCGGGGCGGGCACAGGGACGGAAGCCCACCGGTGAGGAGAGAGGTTCGTTCCTGAGGAGCGTCGCCTGCGTCACGTGCTGACCAGGTGAGCCGGGCTGAGGGAGATGTGGAAATCGCGCCCCGCGCAGGCAGGCGCGGTCATCCTGGGTAGACGATGAACGCTGTGGCGACTCTGTGTGTGGAGAATATTACAGACAGCGCCTTCCTTCTCAGTGTGCATCCCACTGGAATTAAGAGCGATTCATACAGTTTTCCAAGTGATGTCCATCTCCTCTACCGTAACCTCAGTCCCACCGAGGTGACGGCCATTTCTTCCTCATTCAGCAGTGTGCTGCCCAGGGCCCAGCGCACAAATCTTTGTGGACTAAAAACACGAGTGTGCCGAGTTTCATGGGGGGCTGGGAGGACATCACAGACGCCTAACAGACACGCCTGTCTGACAGGCAGCAGCTCACACACCCAGGGGGCTGGGAGGACATCACAGACAAGAGACGATTTACAGAATAGATGAAGTGTAAGACAAACGACCAATGATTTAGATAATAATTTCAACAGACATCCAATACACATCACTACAATATACATCTTTGTGCATAAAGCCTATTGTGTAGAATTATGTTCTTAAATGATACTCCCAGAATTGGAATTATTTGGTAGTATTTTATAGAAAAATAACATGAACAACCTTTTTTACAAAAAATTAATTTTAAAATGGTAACATTTGGGACAGCTACACAAACTTCCTAAAGTATTATAAAACATTTTTAAATTATCTAAACATATGAAAAGCCAACAATGATGAGGAACTTATTGTAAAACAAATCCCTGACCACTTAGTACCTGCTATTACTCTATCACGCAAAGAGCTAGAAGTTGTCCCTCCTGTCTTCACAATAAGAAAAACGCTGAACAAACTGAAAATCAAGGACCTTTCTCGGGTCCGTGGAAGAACTGAGGTCACAGGGGAAGCCACTGCCCTGGAAACTAGAGAGAGAAGGGAACACGGAGAAAGGAAATCAGGGCACCTGCGGGAGGAAAACCCAGACAGTGATTTTGATGAACCGCGGGAGGCTGTGCGTGGACTAGCCTGAGAGTGAGAAATCCCAGTGGCCACAATCTTAGGGGCCACGCTTCCATGGCTTTAGCTCCAGGAACTCCACCAGGTTCTCAAGTAAATAGCCCCAAAAAATCCCCCTCATGTCTTGGGCAGGGAGAAGGGGAAATAGCGATGGTGAGAGACACCCAGAGCACCCCCATGGCAGAGGCCTGCCCTGCAGGGAAAGGACTGCAGCAGCCTCCCCAGCTCCACTGGCAGGGGCAGGAGGACAGCTGCCAGGCCTGGCCCCTCCGACTCCCTTCCTCACCTAAGGACAACGATGAAGGCAGGACGCTGATCTGCCTAAAGAAAGGGAGAGCGTCAAAGAAGGGAGAAATGAAGGCAAAATAGAATTTTTTTCTTATCCTTATATTATCTTTAATCTTTTCTTCTCCTTAACTTGTTTTTTCAAAATAACCTTAGTAACAATGTGCCGGGTGGTAGGTGAAATGAATGACAGCCAAGTGACGAAGGACGGGCAGGAGAGACGGGGCATTCTCTGTCACAGGCACCTGCACTACTCATGAGTGGTTCGGTGTTATTTGAAAGTGAACTTAGCTTAGTTGCAAATGTATACTGTAGGCTGTAGGGTAGTCACTAAGAAAAAAAAATAAGAAATAAGTATAATTGATATGCTAAGAGAAGAGAGAAAATGCAACCATATGAAATGCTCAGTTAAAACCAGAGAAGTCAGAAAAAGAAGGGAAGGAAAAAAAAGAACAAGTACAACAAATATTCACAGAAAACAGTTACGAACATGGTAGATATTAATCTGGCTGTATCAATAATCACCTTAAATGTGAATAGTCTAAAAACACCAATTAAAGGACAGAGATTGTCAGAGTGGATAGAAAAATAATACTCAAGTAAATGCTATCTACAAATACCTAGCAAGCTCTCTGCTCTCCTGCCTGACCACAGTACTCCTGCCAAACATCAAGCTTTGCAAAGATGAGACCTAATTTGTTTCAGCATATCTCAGCATAGGGATAGCTTTTATTTTTATTTCATTTGTATTACTGTAAAAATAACAATAATAATAATATCCACCATCAATCAAGCATCTACTATGTTAGGCATTGTGATCTCAGTACGTAGGAGGTCCTTAATGATAATTTGATGAGTAGATGGATAATTTAATAAACCAATTACCTAATGAAAACTCCAAGCATGCTGAATTTTTTCTGCATCCAAACCTCTGCCCAGCTTTCTTAGTGAGTGCCTGCCATACGCCCGGTCTGAGTAGTGTGAGCTGCGAAAGGAGACGAGAGAACGTAGATCTTAATCTCACATTAAGTTCACCATGAAGAAATCATCTCTAGAATCTGCGAACTCTTCATCTTTTGCTGCCTTGACTGTCACCAACGCTTCTCAGAACTGGTCGCTCTGTTTTCCTGTCCTTGTCCACAGCGATAAAGACATGAAAATGATAAAATTTAAAAGGTTGGAACCCCCCAAACACTACGCCTTGAGAGATACGTGGCTGTGATCTGAGTCATGTATAGTTACGACTTCTGTTTCTCAGATTCCAGATTAACTCGCTTTCTTATTTTTCTTGTTCTGTACAATGAGGAGGGAGAATTAAAGCCAGGGACAAAATCCACCTGCCTTAATTAACGACCCTCGTTATAGGTTGACTTCCCCTTTGTTGTCCTGCTTTGCTTAGACCAGATGGGCAGAAAACCCATGGCTACTGCACCCTCTGAAAAAGGTGCTAAATGAACCCTTCCCAAAAAGAAACACCGTCTGTAACCAGCCAAACTGCTGTAACTGCATCGCCCTTGTATGGGAAATGGTGCGATCCTGCTAAAACTCCTCAGTCTCTGCCTCTCTGAGGGAAACCTCAACCTCTCTGCTTCTGAACGCGGGTCCATTCTCTGGAGTTGGTGTTTCCGGGTGGGCTCTCTTCAAACTCTGCACTTGAATAAATTCTCTTTAAATTAGATTCTGACCCTGTTGATTATTTTTGGCTGACAGAAAACAGAAAATGAATAGAAGTGCACAGCCCATCACTTCACAAGTTGGGTTATCACTCTCTAACAGGGAACTGTATGCCCTGGGAGTCAGAGTCTTAAAGTAATGATCCTGTCGCCAGGGATCCGATCTTCCCTTCCCAGAGTCATGACACACACAGCCTGGGCCACTGACACCCAGTCTGGAGATGGACCTGAATGTCTGGAACCAGACCCACCTGGAAGCCCAGCACATAATGGTCACCAGGCAAAGGCAGCCGTCGCAGGGACATTGGCCTGAGTGCCAAGAAATCCAGGTCGCAGGTCGCAGCTACCACTGATTAGCTGGTAATCAGTGTGTGTAAGTCACTTCACGTCTCTGGCCTCTCATCTATAAAGTGAGCAGAGATAATCTAAATAATCTCTCATATCCTCTCCAAGTTCACAATTCTGTAATTCTAAATGGATGAAAACAATATATTAAGTCTACATAAAACTATTGTGCAGTCTAAACCATATGTGAGAATGTACACAGAGACATATAAGTATATAAGACATATAATACAATAAAATATAGTAAGTTCCTGTGGCCTCCATTAACATCATTTTATACCTCGAAAGCCAAATAAGTATTTTTATCAAATGTTAACACAATGTACATAAAAACAGCCTCATTCCACACTGCGTTTGTTACATCTCCTCACTCCTAAACTAAATTTTAATTAACACCATTGTTTCCTGACAACGAGCCAACATTCAAACTTTTCACTCATTTATCCTGAATTCCCAACTCTTGATTTTCTGTTTTAAAGCCAAGAATCCTCCCACATCACAATAATACTAACAGTAATAAATACCATTTGCTGTCCATCGAGTGCATGCTAGGCAGTATGCATGATGGTAAACACGATTTCATTTCACCCTCATTATAGATCTACAAAGTAGGCATTACCCATATTTAATCCATAAAGAAACCGAGTTTCAGAGTGGTTAGGTAACGACTCATGTCATAAGTCTAGAAAGTTTTATAACCAAAATTTAAACTCAAATCATTCTGAGTACATATCCATATTCTTGCCACTTTATCAGCTTTCAAATACCTTTGATAGCAGAACCTTTTTGAAGAAAAAAAAAATGTACACAAAACCTCAATATACAAAATAAAAATGTTAGTATATTGGAAGTATATAATGTATAAATATATTTATATCCTATTATAATATAAAGGAAACCAATGCAAATACTAATGAATTCTGACGAACACCTGGAATCAGGACTGACTCGTTACCTCTGCAGCATCAGCCTCTGCATCCAAGTCTCTTTGGGATTTTGTTTTGGTTGCACCTAACCCAACACAGTTGAAAACAGCAGTGGGTTTTTAACATTCCACCTTGCTGTCTCAGCCTACTCTTCAAGCAAATTGATCAAGATGTTTGAAAGAAAATGAGTAGGAAACTATAAAAATAAGAAAAGAAGTCCCAGACTCAACAGTATACAGTTACTTAAAAAATAAGAGGACGATGCAAGATGCACATTCACTTGTTACTATGCAAGTGACTGGTCGGGCACCCCAGTGCAGATGCCAAGTAAACATTCCTGAGCCAGCCTCGGTTCCCTCAGTGAGCCAGTTAAGGTTACAACTCTACATAAACAAATACATATATACACAGAGTTACATGTGCATGCTCTGGTAGCGCCCTCTTTTATAGAATTTGATGTGAGTGGGAATCACAAGCCTAAATTCCAAAAAAATTATTGAGCTAAAATTTTAAAAATAATGATGGAGTTACAGTTATAAGAAGTTCAAATATGTGCCCCAAAATGGCAGGATCATCTTTATTTTACAATCTTCCCAAAAGAAATTAATATGGAATCACAAATTAATGTCTTAATGGTTTGGTATTTTCCAATGTGTTAAAATATAGAATACACTGCAACTTGAGAATGTTATTTTTACCAGTACTTTTATAAATAGTTTAAATTCTATATGAATACATGCATTCATACATTCTGTACTAATGCACACTGCCTTGATACTGCAGTGGTTAGTCCTGGGTTAGTCTCCTCTGCAGAGGAGAATTATCTAATACAAAACGCCCAGAAGGACAATCAGAACGAAACAAGTTCTTCAAATGAAGCCAATAACCTTGCTGTAGTGGCTGCCCTCTTTACGGGGAAGAGATCACAGCAATATGCACTGGACAGTTTTTAAGTGCCCCCATCTGGGATGCAGCACTAAATTGATGTTTTGCGGGCTAGCAACATCTTGCCAAGTGTCAAGGTAAAACAGCAGACTGATTGGTTTCAAGAACTTTCTTAAATAATGTATTATTTTGGTGCTGAGTAGTTTATTAACAAAACTATTAATGCTTGAAATGTTTCTGTCAAGTTTTGCAAAAATGGCATAAATGTTTAAGATGCCATCCACACAGGCTAACTGCCAGGAAAAAGCAAACCCATTACCTAGGACTTTATGGAATATTTATAAGATCCAATTTAGAACAGATCCAGGCAGTCAGCCAAAGTGCAAGATAGATGCTCAGCTTTTATAATTTAAGTTTTTAATGAAATTCAACAAAACAAAAAGGAAGAGAAATCAAATAATTTCAGGTGCCCCAATAATACTTTTCTTGAGATTGTTCAATATACCCACAGATATATTTTATGCAGTTATCCATTTCTCCCCAGAGAATTTCTGAGATGTCTTCAAAATTTAGTTATTCTTCAAAAAAAAAAAAAAAATTGGTCCTTAATGGCTTTTCAGGTTAATCAACTTAACAAAGAATGCTGGGGGACTGCATGAATGAGCGACAGGCAGAAACAGGGTCCCTGGAAGTGGGGGTTGGAACCACTGGGCAGTACAGTGGACAAAGCCCATAAACACGGAACCCCAACGGCCCCACGCAGAGGAAACCTGCAGCGGCCTAGCGTTCCAGCCTCCACTCCCCAGGTGGGGTGGGTGCCTCGGCAGCAGCTTATGCTTTGAAGAGCAGAAAAGAAGGCTAATGCCAAGAATTTTGCCACAGTCCAACGTTTCATTGGCAAAAAGCATAATTGAATGAATTGTATAAACTAATATTTTTAATGTGCAGACTCACTCATTCCAGGCCAGTTAAAGGGGTGTCATTTACTTAATTAAACAAAAATTGTGCTCGAACATCGCCCTGGTGAGATGGAATATTGCGGCCTATTTCCAAGAATCTGGGGGCCTGGACTGATGCACACAGGGCCTCTCCCACTATAGTCACATAGAAAAGCTAGTTTAAAATAAACATTTAAGAAAATACACAGCTACACTCAACAGAAAGAACAGAAAAGCCCAGAGGCCAAGAGTGAAGGGAGAAGCAGCTGGCGCTGGGTGCACTGCCCACATGCGAAGCAGGGAGCGGGCCTGAGCCCGCAAGTCAGGGCTGGTGTTAGGATGCACTGCATGGCCTTTGTCAACAGGTGGGCTGGGCGAAGAGGCTCACTGTCTCTCCCTGGCTTGGGGAGGTACAACCTCACCCATAAGGTCCAAAATATCTGAGTCCACAGTACAAGAAGGGTACAGAGTCTGTGCATTGCCTGAGGAGAGCAGGAACTCCAAGCAAAGAAATTACCTTGAAATTCAGACTAGGACCACTGAAGCCTGCACAGGCCGAATGAGGCAAAAATGAGAGTAGCCGAGTGGAGAATTCCAAACCAGGACAGATGGAAACGCGACACGCGTACACACAACACAATACACACCTTTATTTTTCCCATATTGGAATCGAGGAAACTGAGTCACAGAGGAATTCTGTAAGTTACCCACTGTCAGAGCTAGTTAGTGACAGAACTGGCATTTGAGCCCAGGCAGTTGGCTACAGGGTCCAGTTTTTAAAATACGATGCTTAAATCCAACATTTCTTCCCTACATTGCTGCCCCCACACAGCTGAATGAGATACGGCCCTGCCAACTGATGTCACTTTGCAGGGAGATCACAGATTTAGAACCAAGTGATAATGAAGGCAATATATATCAGAAGTTTGGAGAAATAGCTCTCATGGTACCAAAGGAGAACTATTTAGCTTTATATGCATGTGTGAGAAAAAAATTAAAAATGAATGAGCTAAGAGTACAATGCAAGCTTGCAGGTCCTAAGACAGGAAGGGGAAGGTGACCTGGAGGGCATGTTTGTGTGCCCCCCAAACTCACACGTTGAATCCACCCCCAGTGTGGATGCATTTGGAGATAGGGCCTCTACGGAAGTAATTAAGGTTAAATGAGGCCATAAGGGTGGGGCCCTGATCCCACCAGATTAGTGTCCTTTTAAGAAGAGACACCAGACGGGATGTGCTCTTCCCCACCCACCACAAGCACTAAGGAGAGCGTGTGCGGACACGGACGGCGACATCTGCAACCCAGGGGAGAGGCCTCCCAGCACCCGCTGTGCTGGCACCTCCGTGCACCTCCAGCCCCCTGAACCACAACAAAACGAATTCCTGTGATTTAAGCCAGTCTGCAGCAATTTCTTATGGAAGCCCACACTAATACAGACAGAAATAAGGATAAGAGCAGGATGATAAGGAAAATAAGAGATGGGACGATGTGTTTTCCAACACATGGGCTTCATACACGTCTTTTAATAAAACAACAATTCTAACTTGTGATAACTTTGAGTGTTTACAAAATGGGTCATTCTCCAACTATTTTCTTCTTCAAAATTGCCTTTGCTAATCTTGGTTCTTTTTTATTCTCATATAAATTTTAGAAGCAGTCTATTAATTTCCATAAAATATTGCTGGGATTTTGATTGGAATTGCATTGAATCTACAGATGTCTTTGGAAATAATGACATTTTTACAATAACGTGTCTTCCGGTTCTCAGGTACAGCAAGTCCGTCCGCATATCGAGCTCTTGTTTCATTTATTTCCACAATGTTTTGTGATTTTTCAGTTCAGAGATCTCCTCATCTCTCACTACATTTATACCTGGGTATTTCATGTCTGCGATGCTAGTGGTAATTTATTAAATTTTATTTTTAATTGTTTAGTGACTGAGTATAGAAATGCAATTATTATTAACCTCATAGCCTGCAAACTTTACCTATTAATGCTGATAGCTTATCTGTGATGCTTTTGGATTTTCTATGTAAACTACTCAGCCCAATACCTGAATACATTAAATCCAATATCTAAACTACTTTCTATTTGCTGTCTGAGCTCCTCAGTTGCATTCCTGACGCCATTTTTTGAAGGCGTATATGGGAATTGTGCTTCCAGTAGACTTCACTTAGGTTACAAGATGCCAGAGTCTCTGCGCCCTCACTTTCAGTCCGGGCTGAGCTCAATGCCTCCCGCCAGGCTCAGACAGCACTATGTGCCCACATCTCTCTTTCTGAAGTGGTCTGTGTGTGAAACAAGGCCCACCCTCTTCAATTTTATATCCCTAATGCCCACTGGGAGATAATAAGCTCTTAATAAATATCTATAGAACTGAAGAACTAAACTAAGTTATTAGAGGCCAATAACGGCCAGGGGGTTCACAGTGTGCTCTTATTCAGTCCTCATGAAAATCTATGGAGTAAGAAGAGCAGATATAATTCATACCCAGGTTACAGGAAACTATAGGTCACAACAGTAATTAAGCAGGAATTGTCCACAGTTATGAACCTGGCAGCAGATCCAGAGCCAGGAACTCACACTCCTCCCCTTGCGATGTGAGTGAGACTCTGGGCCATTTTTCGTATACTACTCACACGGAAAGAATATGCTTTGGTTGAGGCCATTATTGATTCATGTGTGTGTTTTCTGGCATCCAAGGCTTCAGGAATCCAAGGGCCATTGTGTTTTTGTAGCAGGCAAGAGAGTCTCCTGCCTTATCTAAAACTGATCGTGACTACATGGCTCAAATCTATAGATCATCATATTCAAGACGGGCCATTCTGGACTGAATGGAGTTCCCCTCCCCCAAAATTCATATGTTGAAGTTCTGACCCCTAAATGTGGCTATATTTAGAGACGGATCTTTAAAGAGGCAAGTAAGGTAAAATGAGGTCACTGAGGTGGGCCCCGATCCAATCTGACTGGTGTCCTCATAAGAAGAGACTGGGACACTGGGACCCAGGCACACACACAGGGACGAATGTGAGGACGCAGGGAAGGCTGCATCCACAAGCCAAGGAGCGAGGCCCCGGGAGGTGCCAGCCCCATGGACACCCTGATCTTGGACTTGCAGCCTCCAGAGCTGTGAGAAAGTGAGTTTCTATTATTTCAGCTCCCAGCCTGTGCTATCGGTCACAGCAGCCCAAGTCGACTGAGACACAAACACTGAGAAAGCCGTGAGGGCTCTCGCATGCGTGTGCACCTCCAGGCTTGTCTCACACCTCCTCTTGGGCCCCCCACTCACCTCCAGGCACTCAGGGAAACTCTGGAGGACAGCGCTGCCCGCTCACACCTTCCCTCCAGGGCCCTGCGTCAGCCCCTTCCCCACCCTTGGCCCCAAAATGAGTCACAGGTGGCCAGCTTGAAGTTGTTAGTCTGGGCCATGAGGGTTAACAAGTGAGGACATGGAGACTCATAACTGGCCAAGTGTGCCAGTTATGCCACTAAAAATCCAGGAGTTAGGCCAGGGCCGGACGACAGCAAAAAGGCACAGCCCTCGAGCAAGCTTCTGACCCCTCCTCCGTGCGAGGAGGGAACGGGCTGTCCCCAACAAGCCCCACAAAGCCCTGGGCTGCAGGCCATGGGCTGCACTCTCACAACCAGCCTCAGAACGTGGTTTTGGCATGCCAACGTTAGCACTGAGGAACCTGAGGTTACAAAGTCCCCGAATCCACAAAAGAACAAGACACAGTCACTGTTTTCCAGGCCCTCACTCTAGTTAGGGGACTACACGTGTGAACTGAGCACATAAATCGGATGCCCGGGCGCCAAGGTCTGCAAACCCTCTGCATCTACTCCCAGCGCCCACGCCTCTGACTGGCACATGGCCTGAAAATGCCTCAGAGGAGCCGAGACCACAGGCCGTCCTGCAGACTTCCGTGGCTTTGACCTGGAGGCTCGGGCTCCACTGCAACCCTGTCTTACCTGCTCAGTTCCTCTGCAGCTCAAAGACCTCTGTGATTCTCCACCAGAGTTTTCCACCGAGGGATGGCACCTCCTTTGGAGGACTCCTAAAAGAAATGTCAACACCACATTTGAAAACTGTGCCCCAGGACACTTCCTTATCAGCACATTTAACTTTCACTGGGGAACCCCCAACCTTGAACAACAAATACGACTCTCACATCACTTAGTTACTGGAAGTAACTATTCCTTTAAAAACAAATGGAAAAAAAAAACCTATTGATTGAAGAAGAAACCCAGTGCCCAACCTTAAAATTCAGTCCCGGCTCTTTTGCATTCGCCGACATGTGCAGCTTAAAGCCAACACTCACATTCTGAGGACCGAGACGACTGAGAAGATGACTTGCCCACCTCCTCCCAGGAGCGGCCATCTAACCTTCCTGGGGCTCCAGGCGGTTCTCCTCCCTTAGAATTCCTCTGGGCTTTGCATTCCCTTCCAAGAACCGAAAGATTCCCAACAGAGTCCCCTGAAAACCTACTATCCTTTCTTCTTTTCTTTCTTTCATTTTTTAACGAGTGAAGGCGAGAGTGACTGAAGCAACATAATCACAGGAAGTGAGCTCCTGACACGGGGACAGCCCACCCACACCGGGCACGAGTGCCCTCGCCGGGCTGTGCCGACGGTGAGGCCCCGATCCTCACAAGAGCTAAGAACCTGGAAAGGAACGCACTCGCCTGAGTAGTGCTTGTCCCTGTGCTAGTCTGGCTTTGGAGAGACCAGGTTTCCCTCCCAAGAAAGGCAAGTGAAAGAAGAACAAGCTTCGACAAAATAAAGGGAAGGAACAATCTCATTTCACTTTTCTCACCGCACAGACCCTTTCCGATTTAATCTCCGCCTTTCCGTGAGGGAGTGAGGGGCTCTGCTCCTTCCGCGCCTGCCTCGCACTGAAGACAGACCCACCTACCAGGGACAAAGCACTTTCTTTGTCCTCGCCACCAGTTAATTTAATGGGGACGTGTTTACCAACAGCTTAATCTAGTTGCGCAAATACTCTCTTACATTCTTTTCCACCACCAAAAACAAAACCACAAAACCTTCCCAAAAATCACAGGCTTCCAAAGTCGTTAAGTCGGCCTGCACAGCGTCGGGACAGCCACGCACTCTCAGCGGCACAGCCGTTCCCATCCGTTCCTCAGTCCCCCCTGTGAACGAGAGACCGGTGGCAGTGACAACTCTGCCCACAACGTGAAGAGGCGGGTCACAGTGACAACTCTGCCCGCAACATGGAGAGGTGGGTCGCAGTGACAACTCTGCCCGCAACGTGAAAAGGCAGGTGGCAGTGATAAC
>VBSM01000865.1:1492098-1508819 GCA_008086735.1 Cheirogaleus medius | reverse complement strand
CGTGGAGAGGCGGGTCGCAGTGACAACTCTGCCCGCAACGTGGAGAGGCGGGTCACAGCGACAACTCTGCCCGCACTAGCAGTAAAGCAGCAGCGAAGCTCTTTTCGCCCACGGGAGAATCAGCTGAAAGCAAATCAACTTTTATGTGTCACCAAAAAATTGACAATAAACTTAATTAGACTTGATATGTTTAATCAGCAAACAACTGCTCATCACTTCACAAACAGAATGAGCAGGTTCGCTTTTCTTCCGTCACGTGCAGTTACGTCAGCAAACATTTGTTTCTACTGAAGTAATCACTTGCATGGAAGCTTTAACAGCGGATTTGCCTGAGAAGTACAGTATAATGTTCGTACTGTACTTGCTTATATTTTATTTTAAATACAGAGTAATATTTTAAATTGAATTTAACTATAAAGCTTCCATAAAATAAAAATGCATGATCTCATAAAATCAAATCAGTCTTTAATTGTAATAATAAAAATTACATTTAAGTAATGGTGTCTCTGAGTTAATAGTGCCATAAAACAGCAGCTGAAAAGCCAATCTTTGCCACCTGAGTGACTGTCTCTTCAGCATTCTGTAAGTAGGCGCTCACCAGTCAGTGGCGGATGGAATGTGACACACCTGAGAGCATCACTGGGTCTCAGAGAGGTTATTTATACATTTTGACCGTATGCCACAGAAAAAATGGCAACATTAAACCACGAAACGTTTTAGAAAATTCTGCCAACATCAAGTTACTCGTCTAGAGATAGAAATAATTTTTTGTTGTTTTTCTCACTGCACACCAGGAATAACATTGTCCCACTGTTACATGCCACTACTGTTAACTGTGGATCAGGTGATTTGAAAGTATCATGTCCATTTTTTTAATGCATCTTGAAGTAGGCAGGAGAGGAGATTCTATTTTGCAAATGCATTTTATTTCCAAGAGAGGCTTCTGTTCATTTACATCTTCAAGGTAAGGGATGGAAAGAAACCCAGTTTCTCCTAACACCCAAGCACAGTCTTGCACGTTTCTGTGGATTCTATGTGGTCAACCTCCCCTGATGCGCTGCAGGCCCCCTCCAGACAGGGCTTGCGTTCTTCCTACCTATTTGCCAAGACTGAGTCCTCCACAGCGCGCTGACTCGTCTCCAGCACCAGCACGCTGGGCCAAAGCCAAGTCCTCACCCTCCTCCCCTCATGTCCCCATCATTGCAGCCCAGCCCCAAACTTGCCCTCAGTCTCGCCACTCAGCAGAGGGGACCCGGCGCCGCCCTCCAGGAAACTGTTTAACTTCAGAGCAGCCCGGATGTCCGACCCAGGGACCCTCCGCCAAGAGACGGGTGGCCTCCGTCACCTGCGGAGTCATGCAGCCCTCAGGAGCCCAGCGAGCCGCCCCTCTCCTCTCACCCTCCCTTCCCACCGTCCCCTCGGCCGCACGTGGAAGCTTTCCCCTAAATTGCTTCAGAACCAGCGACTTTGGACCAGAGAAATGCCACGGCTTCCCGCTTTGTCCTCAGCCTCCACTCCTGGCTCCCACCTGTGACGCGTGAGCGGACACCCGGGCGCAAGATCACCAGGCCACCCTGACGGCCACCACCTCCCAGCCCACACAGCCCCGTGTGCGCTGGCACCTTGCTACCAAGACGAAAGCTACAGCCCGCCTTCCCGGCAAGCAGGTGTGTCCACAGGACCGCGCTCTGCTGCGGCTCTACCCTGGGGCTGTTCCCCAGATGCAACTCACAAGCCTGGCGGTGTCCCCTACTCCCCACCCCAGTCACTGGCCAAACACTGAACAGTGCAGAGCAGAAAGTCGCCGGGGCGTCCTCTCAGTTTTCCTGAGCTTTTTGGCAGGTCCGTGTGGGACTGGGCATGTACTTGCTCACTTATTTCTTGGTGTGAGCCCCGGCCCCACCTTATTCTAAACCATAGGCTGCACGGAGCAGGGCCTCAGCTGTCCTGTTCACCACCACGCCCGCGGCCTGGCGCACAGGAGGCAGCAGCGGTAACATCCGCTGGATGAGACGCTGGAGCCACGGCAGTCTTGCAGCTGGTGTACGGCACACTGAGTTCTGCACCTACACCCTCTGGCTGAACTTCATATACACGATTTAAAAAAGGAAACTAGTATTTTGTATTGCAACACCTAGTGTTTCAGTCAGGATTTTTCAAAGACACAGAACCGATGAGATTCACAGAGAGCTGTGTGAACAGGGATTTATTAGGGGAATGTCTCACGTGGTTATGGGAGGCTGAGAAGTCCCACGTCAGGCTGTCTGCACACTGGAGGACCAGGGAAGCCAGCAGCGTGGCTCATTCCAAGTCCAAAGGCCTCAGAACCAGGGAAGCCAATGGTGTAACTCCCAGTCCGAGGCCAAAGGCCTGAGGGCTGGGCTGGGGGTGGGGGTTCCTGGTGTGAGCCCCCGAGTTTAAATGCCATAGAACCTGGAGTTCTGATGTCCAAGAGCAGGAAAACAAGAGCATCTGGCTCTGGGAAAGGGCAAGAATCCACCCTTCCTCTGCTTGTTCCTTCCGAACCCCCAGCTAACTGGAAAATGCCACCCACCTTGGGGGTGGAACTCCCCCCACTCAGCCCACTGACTCCCAGGCCAATCTGCTCTGGAAACCCCTCGCAGACACGCCTGGGCAGCCTGGGCATTCTAGTCAAATGCCAAATCACCTGGGCTTCCCTTTCAGCAGAAGCAGAACAGGCCCAGTGCCTGCAGAAGCATGAGAATAAATACCTGGGCATCCCTTAATCCAGTCACGTTGCCACCCAAAATCCACCATCACAAGTTCATCCCTTGTCCACGTGGCCCCCATGTGCATCTCTTTAAGCCACACTTACTCTCTAAGAAAGCACAATAACGAGGTCACAGTTCTGGCTAGCATGTCACCACCAATGCCTTAGTGTATTAAGAGGGGTCTGTAAGAGGTGATTGGGTCAGGGGGGTCCTCCCTCATGGGTGGGGATCAGAGGCCTTTGTACAGGAGCTTGACGGCGGGAGCTGGTCCCTGCTGCCCTCCCACCACATACGGAAGCAGCAGAAGGCCCTCACCAGGTGCCGGCAGCTTGACCTTGGACTTCCAGCCTCCAGAACTGTAAGAGACTAGGTCTCTGTTCTTTAGAAATGACCCCGTCTCAGGCACTCTGTTACAGCAGCACAAACAAAGACACCTGTAAAGAGAGTGTTGGAATGCAAGAACAAATGAGCTCTAACATTTTTGAGGCAAAATCTGTAGGACTCAATGACAAGAAACGTGGCGTACTGCTTACTTTGGAGAGCATCTGCTGGTTTTAATTCATCCATAGAATCCTCGTATGTGTGATTTAGATATATTTTTTAAAACTTCAGATTTCTTAATTCTACCTTTGCCCCATTTCTCCTCTTTTTCTTACTCATCCCATGAAATGGATGTTGTCTGACCCACAAAGTCATAGCAGCTCCCCAACCCCAAGCTGAAGTGACAAATACTAGACCAGACGCAAGGAGATCCTGAACGCACAGGTGCGTGAGCACACAGCTCGCGTCCAGGTAGCGTCCCCTCTGCTGTGTCGCACCCTCTCTCTCAGCCACACCTGTGGCCTCATGGAGACAACCCCATCCCAGCTGACTGAGGAAGGAGAAGTTCAGGCCTGGGTTACAGACGGTTGTGCCCAATATGCTGGCACCACCCAAAAATGGGCAGCCGGGGCACTGCAGCCCTGCGGATGGCTCTGAAGGACAGTGGGTAGGGGAGCTCTCCCTGTGGGCAGAACTTCAGGCAAAGCACCTGGTTGTTCCTTTTGCCTGGGAGAAAAGAAGGCCAAAATATCATGAGTAGCTATCGGTTTGGATGGATGGCCAGGGACTTGGAAGGAATACAGCTAAAAAAACTACTAACAAGGAAGTCTTAGCAGTAATGCGTGGATGGAATCCTACGGACACAGAGTGTGAATTTAATTGTGTGACATGGGAATGCTTACCAAAAGGCAATTTCATCAGAGAAGGACTAGGAGATTGTGACTGTCAGACAGCCTCTTTCCCCAGCCACCGTGGCCTTGCCCAGTGCCCTCTGAAACAGAGTGGCTACAAGAATGGAGGCTCAACACCATGAATTTCCACTCCCTAAGGCTGACATGGCCACGCCTGAGCCCCTAAACTGCCAACATCAGGAACCAACACCCAGCCCTCCACATGCTGCTGGTCCCAGGAAGACCAGCGGCCCCGTGACGGCGGGCAGGCTGCGTCTCTGTCCTGGAAGAGGTAGAGTGGACAGGTTCTCTCAACATGCATTTGCTTTCCCTGCCCAAGGTGCTTTTGCCAAAAGCACCATCCAGGGAACTACAAAATACCTCTTCCGTCATCAGACAGCCCACACAACCCTGCTCTGACCAGGGAGCTCATCTCACGGCAGGTAAAGCGTGGCCGCTGGCTCGCACTCACACAGCTCCCAGGCCACCACGGCCACCATCGCCACAAAGCAGCCGGCTGCCAGAGTGGCAGAACAGCCTTTTGCTGTCCTGTTTCATCACCAGGTATATGGCAGCTCCTTGCAGGGCAGGGTGATGTCCTCCAGGACGTGGTATATGCTCTGAACCCGTGACCAGTATGAGGTCAGAGTTCAACTCAGGTACATATTCCAGCAAACCTCTCCTGACTTGACGTCCCCAAATGTGCACACACTCAGCTCAGTTGGGGCCCCTGTGCCACATTGTACACCATTTTCATGTCATTGCTATACATCACTAAAATGATCTGCCTACGTATTTTTTCCCTCCTCTAAAATTTAAAATGCTCAGGAGCAAGGAACACATTTAATTCATTTTTGTAAATCAAGAAGTTAGCATGGTGCCTGTCACATATACAACATTCAATAAATATTTGTTAAATTGATTATATGTTCATAATGTTTATACCTTAAACTGACTTATAGGCAGCTCTGTAGCAGTCACAAACAGATTATAAACACCAAGAAAATACGTTGGGTTCAATACCTCACCCAACCAAAACAGCGTACCTGACTGGCTCTCTTCCTGGCCACTAAATGTCTCTGCATTGATGCCGTCTACTCCACCAAAGTGCTCATTTGCTGACAAACCACAGGTTCCACCTCCCCTCCATCCTATGCCGATCATATACAAGATGGAAAATATTCACCTACAGAGATTTCAGCAGCATACAGGTAAAAGTAGTAGTAAAAGAATCATAAAGTTATCAAATTTGTAGAATTTGGCCAAAGCAACAATTAATGGAAAAACCTATAATTTCATATGCATATACAGTCATGCATCAATTATCAACAGGATACATTCTGAGAAATGTGTCATTAGGCAGTTTCATCATCGTTGTTGCATGAACCTCATAGAATGTACTTACACTAACCTAGATGGCAGAGCCGACTACACACCTGGGCTACACACCTGCGCAGAATGTTACTGTACGGAATACTGTGGGCAATTGTAACACGATGGTAAGTATTTGTGTATTTAAACATGTCTAAACATAGAAAAGGTGCAGCAAAAGTATGATACGAAGATAAAAAATGGTACAGCTGCATAGGGCAGTCCCATTATAATACTACGGGACCACAGTCGTACATGTGGTCTGCCATTGACCAGAATGTCATTGTGCAGCGCACGACTGCATCAGAAAAGAAAGCTGGAAATAAAGCAGCTAAGCATCCATGCCAAAAGGGAAGAAAAAAAATTTTAAATAAACCAAAGAAAACAGAAGAAAAAAATCATAAAGAGCAGAAATCATAAAACAAAAACAAACATTCAGTAACGAGGATCAAAGGCCAGAAGTTTGTTCTTTGAAGTGGTTAATGGCGTTGACACAGTTCTGATACTGATCAAGAACTTAAAGAGAAGGAGCCCGCTACCAACGTTCCAAGTTAAAAGAGGGACATCACTGCAGACACTGCAGGAACTATAAAGATAATATTATAAACAACTTTACACCTGTAAATTTAAAAATTTGAAACAAATAGAAAAAATCCAGGAAAAATATAACTAATCAAACTGACTCAAAAAATAATACAAAGCCTAAAAGGACCTATAATTAATGAAACTGAATCAGTAGTTTTTCCCACTAGGAAAAACATCATACCCAGGTGGTTTTGTAAGTGACTTTCCTCACCCACCCAGGGAACAGATCACTAATCCATTAACAAGGTAGAACAAGAGGGCAATGCTTCACCTGATGAGGAATGTCTACCAAAATCCGTATCAGCTGTCACTTAGTGGTGACACACTAGAGACATCCCCTGGACTATCAGAAACAAAACAATGATGCCTTCTCTCTCTTCTAGTCGACATTGGGCGAGAGGGATAGCTTGCAGGATAAGAAAAGAAAAAGAAAGTAAAGGCAAAAGAATTGGAAAGGAAAAAATGTTCATTATTTATAGATGACATAACTGTCCAGAAAACCCAAAAGAATATCCAGAATTAAAAATAATCAAGAGTTTATCAAAGTGGCTTATCATGTGATCCACATATACCAGTCAATATCATTTCTCGATCAGTCACAATTAGAAAAAAATATTTTAAATACCATTCAAATAACAACAGACACATCAGGTAACTGTGTAAGTCTGACATAAGGGGGGCAAAACCTGAATGGAGACATTTTATAAAGTTTTATTGAAAGACACCAAAGAAGAACTGAAAAACAAATGGAGATGATACCATGTTTATGCACAAAAACACCATCTTCGATGAGTTTTCCCCCAGAGGATATAGATTCAATGTAATCACAAAATTCCAATAGGGCTTTTTATGGAACACAACAGGCTGATTTTAAAATTTATATAAAACAGCAAAGAGCCAGTAACAGCCAAGACACTCCTACAGAAGGTGACAGGGGGGAGATGTGCCCTACCAGATAGCAAGAAGCAGCACACAGCTGGAGGACTTGAGATGCTGACACACTGCTTATCTTAATTTTGTTCTTAGGCATGCAGCCTAGGAAAGCTCCCGCATCTGCATACCAGGAAACAAGTAAGAACACACACCAGCCCTAAGTCTGATGGAAAAAAAAATAAGAAAAACCTGAATGTCCGAGACTGGAGAATCGATGAACAGGTTAAGGCATAAGCTTCACACAGCAGAAAATGATACAGCAGTAAAAAATAAATGACCTATAACTCTAGGCAACAACATGATAAATCCTAAAAACATAACACTACATGAAAAAAAAGTCCTAAAAGATGATATTCAGGGATACCATTAGTATAAAGCTGAAAAATACAGGGAAAATGCAAATATATTATTGAGGAATCTTCAGAATAAAACTATATAAACAAAAGCAAAGAAATGAAAAGCACCAAATTCAGAATGGTAGTTACTTCTGTAGAAGCCCTCTGCAGGAAGGAGCAGAGGTGGACGCGAGGTGCTGGTAATCTTCTAGTCCCCACCTGGGGAGGGTAGGTTCAAGGATGGTTTTCTTAATTAAACTTTCACATATGCAATGTATATGTATATTATTCTTTTCTTATACTGTATTTGTCTAGTTTTGTATCAGGGTAAGGTAGGGGACAGTTCCTTATTATATATATGAGGGTTATTATATATATGAGGAGAGAGAGAAAATAAATATATAATATATATTATATATGTATAAGAGGAAAGAAGTCACATACCAATATGCCTCATGTACATAGATGCAAAAATTCTCAGCAAAATACTAACAAACTGACTCTAACAATACATAAAAAGAATACACCATTATCAGGGAGGGCTTATCCTGGGAACACAAGGCTACTTCAACATTCAAAAATCAATCAATGTATTTATCGTATAAACAGACAAAAGAAGAAAACCGTAAGATCATATGAATTGGTGAATAAAAAGCACTTAAAATTCCACATCAACTCTTAATAAAATACACAACAAACTGGAATAGAAGGACATGTCCTTGATCTGATAAGGGCATCTACAAAACCACCTAGAGCCGACCTTGTATTTAATGACAAAAGACCAGATGCTTTCCCTTAAGACAAGGGAACCACTCTCGCCACTCCTACTGATCATCATACTGGAGGTCCCAGCCAGCCTAATATGGCAAGAAATAAATAAAAAGCAAACAGAAATAAAACATCCCCTGTTCTCAGATGTCATGATAATAGAAATTCCCAAAGAGCATACAAAACAAGCTTCTAAAACTAATAACAGAATGTACCAAATTTGTAGGATAGAGGTAAACCCACAAAAATCATACACTAGC
The DNA here is from genome assembly GCA_008086735.1 of Cheirogaleus medius. Taxonomy (NCBI): domain Eukaryota; kingdom Metazoa; phylum Chordata; class Mammalia; order Primates; family Cheirogaleidae; genus Cheirogaleus; species Cheirogaleus medius. The sequence continues at coordinate 1,500,624 of VBSM01000865.1, read as the reverse complement.
AATGAATAATTCAAAATTAAAAAAATAATACTATTTATGATAGCTCTAAAAATGATGTATATCGATAGCTAGAAGGGGGCGAGGGCGGGGAAACTGGCAATACCACATGCGGTGAGGATGAGGAGCCACTGGAACTCGCAGCCACAGCTCCAGTCCAGCAGCAGTGTCTTATACACACACCATGTGACCCAATAATCCCAAACAGCCATCTGAGAAAAATGAAAACATGTGCTCACACAAAAACTAGTACATGAATGTTGACAGGTGAATGTTGACTTCATAGTTGCCAGAAACTGGAAACCACCCAAATATCCATGAACCAGTAAATGGCTAAACAAACCCAAGTACATTCACCTAAGGGAACATGCCTCAGTATTCCATAACAAAAAGGAACTGTGATACATACAACCACATGAATGGTTCTCAAATGCACCCTGCCAAGGGGAAAAGCCAGGTCCAAAAGGTTGCACGTGGTCTGGTTCCACACACATGACGTTCCGGAACAGGCAGAACCACAGGGCAGCAGACTGGCAGTCGCAGGCAGAGGGGAGAGCAGGGACTGACTACAAATGGACACAAGGAAAGTTTTTGTGATGCTGCGTATGCTGTAAATCTTGATTCTGGTGGTGGTTATGTGACTGTTTCCATTTGTCAAAATTCATAGAACTATAAAATTTAAAAGGAATATGTATTTTTTGCCTCAACATACTTGAACTCAAAAATACAGTAGGTATATAAATTGACAGGAGTGTTACTACTGCAAAACAGGAGACTAAGGGAATGCTAACAAATAAGAGAATGCTTGAATAAATTATTACAGCCATATCATGTATTATCTTGTAACTATTAAGCTTGTATGTTTAAGTGTGTATATCTTTTATATTTAATATATTTTTTAATATACAAGCTTAAAGTTCCTACTAATATACTCTACAAATAGATTGAACAGAATAACTAAGTTCCTTTTGAGCATGACAATCTGGAGGAGTATGGATTCAGGCCAGTACCAGTGTTCTACATCCCAGACCACCCTGTTTTCCCTTTTCATTGATCCGGGCCATTGTTGTTAAAAACCAGAAAGGAAATGGAAGTACAAGAGCAATCCTAGGAAACAACTAATTTATCTCACAGAATAATCAACCCTAGTGCAATAAAAAGAATCTGAGACCAAATGTTCAGATTAAGATTATATGCTTTTGTTTTCCATCCAGTTTTTATGGTGTTTAAACAGGGATTTTTTTTTTAAAGCCTTGACTTTTAAAAGGTCATATTGTGCAACATTTTTCTAAATCTTTGTCTGGTCTCACAACAAGGTGAGTTTCCTTAATGCTGCCACGAATTGGGTAAAAGGCACGCAGAGGTGAAAGTTAAATAAAAAGCTATCTCAAATAGCATTTTTTAAAAGGCAAACATCAACCCTGTAAGTATTAAAGCACGTTCTAAAACCCAGTCTGATGACAGTTTAAGAAAGCCCCTTTATGTGCGCAGAGCCCCAGCTCCGCAAGGTCTTTTAAATGCGAGTGTTTACCTAAAACTGCAGGCAAGGACCAGAATCTGGCCTTGGAGAGGTGCCTTTTGACTGCACACAGTGAACCCGATCTTTAATAAATTGTCCCACACCTTTGTCTCTCCCGAGAAAGGCAGAGGTCTGCTCTCTCACAAGAACGTACAAGCCTCTTTAAAGTAAGATGGCTTTTCACTCCACCTCACTATACTTGTTGATTTAGAGTCTCTGTGAGTGACAATGCACATCGCTGGGTTGTTTTTTTTTTAAACTCTGTCATCTGTGCTACTGAGTGTACTTAGACTGAGATCAAAGTTGAAAGCTTCTAGAAAGATACACAAACCACTATGTGACAAATAGCATGCTGTGTTTGACACAGCAAACAATAAATTACTTTCATCAATCCAGATAAAGAATCCCATGTTTTCAATGCTAATTCTGATGTCTGAAATGATAGAACTTTACTACATTCTGAAAGAATGAGGAGCTTTAAATAGTAAGAAAAAGACATAAATAAAACTCACATACCACAAGTTCTGAAATTTCCATTGTTCAAAAACTGTGGTTTCAGTTTGCTGTTGTCTGAAACTCATTGTGAAGTTTAAACTGAATAGTGTAAGTTCAAATAAAACATGTTAGTTTGCCTCTATTTTCTTAGTTTAAGAATAATTTGTGGTATATCTGTAACCAACCAGACTGCACCAAAACAAGGCTCAATTTTACTCAACAACACTACAACCTACTTCTTTCCTGTGTAAACTTTCACCACAAGGCACCCGTTAATAAGCAATGGCATTGAATAAAGTTGGAACAGAAACATTAATTTTGCCTGGGTTGTCTGTAACCACTGCTAACAGCAAAGACTGCTACCATTATGGAGCACTTGGTGTTCGCCAGGCACCGGCTAAGTGCTATACATTTATTATCTAACTTAATCCCTACAAAAATCCCATAAGGCAGATGTTATCACTCCCAATTTCCCAATGAAGACACTGAAGCACAAAAGCACTAAGTAGTTTGCCCAAGAGCACATACACCTACCATGTTTCCCCAAAAATAAGACCTACCTATAAAATAAGCCCTAGCAGGATTTCTAAGCATTTGCACAATATAAGCCCCACCCCGAAAATAAGACCTAGTGATGGGCGTGGCTACGCAGCGCATCTGCACAACCCATGCATTTCGTCGAGGAGCAGTAAAGACCAGCAGCCCTTCTCATCTGCCCCATGAGAGCTCTATGGCTCGACATGAGAGATTGAGGCCAATGGTTCTAAAGGAAATAGAGTCGCAAGAAATTCAGGATGGAATTCGGGGTTTAGAGGGTTATGATGATGTTCCAGAAGAAGACGACTTAACTATATTTGAATAAATGTAGATTGTTGTACCGTACTTAAAAAAAATAACACACTCCCTGAAAATAAGCCGTAGGGTATCTTCTTGAGGAAAAATAAATATAAGACCCTGTCTTACTTTCGGGGAAACACAGTAGTTAGTGACAGAGCCACGACCTGAATCCAAGTGTTTTAACTTCTAAAACCCAAACATCATTATGCTATGGTAAGAACATTTTATTCTAATTAATATGAGTTACTATAATGGCTTAAAAACTGGCGCATTGATCTTTTATTTCGGAATCTTTCCTCAAAGAGAAAAAAAAATCCTCCTATTTTAGCTCCTAAGGAGCAGGTTACTTTACTTCCACAAGGAGATCACAAATTGAACGAGTACTCTCTGGGTGCTCATATGAACTGGGCACTGTGCTCCATGCTGTGGATAAACAGTTAAGGAAACACGCAAAAGTTATTTTGGATTCTATGAGAATTGTTTTTAATTTATACAAAATATGTTTTTTTATTCAGATGTCTTGGTAGCACCTAAAAATCAGTAAGTTCCAAATGTCAACCTTCCACACTCACTAATCTTTACCCGGTACCATCGTAGCTTTCACAACTCGGAGTAATTAGGAACCACATTTGCACAACGTGGACTGAAATTTATGATCACAGAACTAAAGCAGGGAAATGGCAAACTGTGAGCTCAAAGCCTCTGCTGCGCCGCGGCTCCCCACAGCCGAGAAAGGACTGGCATGTGGCAGCAGCTAGTGGTGACGGCGGCGGTGACAGCAGAGCTAATGCACTCAGCTGGACTTGCTTAGTGATGCTACATTTTATAGCAGCAGACGTTATGTTTTAAAGGCTATTATTGAAATTCCTGCAAGAAAATATTTTCATATTAGGAACATAAAACTCTCTTTTGCCCACTGGAACTATTTTCTTAGTAAGAGTGTTGATCATTTGGGCAACCTGAGAACACACTGGCTCCGTCCAGCAGAACATCCTTCTTTCCAGTGCTCCAGGCTCCAAGTCACCCTTGAAACTGTGAGGCCCTCCTTCCACCTGTGTGGCCCCCAGCCACCATCAGGCACACAGCGCTTCTTGGCAGGGCCCCTGTGCCTGCCAGAGGTCGGTCTTCTGACCGCACAGCAGCGACCAGGGGTTCTCCCTGCACTGTCCGAGCTCGTTCAGAGGTCCCAGTCCCCACCAGACACGCTGCAGAACATTCTCACCCTCTCACCTCAGCCGCCGCTGCTCTTTGCAAACTCGTTCCCCCACCGCACTCTTCTCCTGCCCTGCTCCACGGTCTGACCTGTCCTCCTCAGGTCCGGGAACACATCCTCTCCACCCGTATACTTTTCCTACTCCTTCAAGAACCCGTTTTCTCCCCTTTTTCCATGTCCAGAACTTTTTTCTCTCATTGCCTTCCCTCCACCCAGCCCTCTCTGATTCTGCACCCTCACCTCCAGACCAGACGTCACCTCTCTCCTCCCACCCTTCTCCGGGGAGGGCCAGCTCTTTCCACCCCAGCTTTACCTCTTCATACACTCATCTTTCTTCTCCTTCTAAACCATACTGTCGGTGAGGGCAGAGCTCTTAACTGATTTAACCTTTTTGCCTCTATAGCTTCTGGCATGGTGCTTTCATAAAATGGGCATTGAATAAATACCAGCTTAATGAATAAATGACACATGAATTTAAGACATGGCCACCAACTCTCCGAAACTGGTTATGCTGTGAATAACACAAAAATACCCATAAAAATACTCCAAAACCAAATGATGGAGGAGATTATAATAAAACACTCCTAGAAATAAAACTAATGTTTTTATGTATTATTCTTTCAGTTTTTTGTATTTCTACATGCATAAAACTACAACTATTTCTATTAACGACATTTAAACTCACGAAAAAGGTTTTAACACAACATTTGTTTATTCCCTATTTAAATGCTCTAAGATCATTAAAGCACCTCAGGACAATCACAATAGGGCGCTGTCACAGCCAGGGCAGCTTCAGTATTCAACCGCATGCATTACTGTGCACACAAAGTGTGATGATAATCTTTAAAAACTCACACACCTGCCGAACTTAAATACAGTCTCAACTCAATTTCTGTATGATTCCTTTTAAGGGTAATAAAGAGATAGTGACAGTTATTGTAACAGGATTTAATATGAATGGAAGTATAACCTATCAGCAAAACTGTTGCTGCCTAAAGGCTCAAAACCAAGAAACAGTCCAATCAAATGAAATGAAATAAATGTTTCACTGTGGGAACTCCTAAAGGATTTAAATGAATACTGTACAAATTAAAGCACCTATGACACTTAAAATTTCCACAAAAAAATTTACTTCCAAATTATCTTTGTGCTGCTGAAGAACAACTTTTGTAATCGCCACTCTCCTGATTAGTCTGTTTTTCTTTAAAAGCTCCAAATTCTCTTTCGTTCTCTAGAGCACTTCCCAAGGTAACTTGGAAGAGCTTCCCAGGCTGCAATCACTTAAATTGGGCTCAAATTTTTGTTGTTTCAGCCACACCTGTTTCTTTCCAGGTCCACAGCGGCCGGCCTCGGTGTATTTTGTCCTGCTTCCAAACTAGGACCAACCAGAGAAAGCCAAGTATGTTCCCCAAACCATGCACATAAGATGCCGCTTGAAAGCTTTCCCCACTCCCCCAGCTGCCGAATCCACACGATGGAACTGACTTCTTTGGTACAGTGAGCTCTAAGTGAACACTTTGTTCTCCTTTGGCTGGTCTTTGTTTCCATAACATGAAGGGAGTGGAGAATTGTGGACATGACTACAAACTACAACAACCAAGCAGGAGGCGAATAGTTGGATCACAAGATATGATTATGGTTAATACGAATAAATAGTGCCAGATAGAAAAACTACATTGTAAGTCTCATCACCTTCAACTTTGACTTCCGTTTTATTTCATATGATTCAAGAGATTCTTCAATGCATTTCCAAGACCTTCCTTAATCCTTTAATATGTAAATCTTTTCTCTTTCGAAGCTCTTTCCCGGCCATCACCTGTGTCATTTTCTCTTCAAAAATTATTACCTGGTCTAATTCTGCCACATCTTCAATAAGTAATGGCTTTTCCTATGAGCATACAACATCATTTTCATCAGCTACCTTAAATCCTGAATCTTTCACAGGATTTGTAATTTTGGCTTTTCAATCTATTTGCCTTGTACCCTTAGATGTTCATTGTGACCTCAGTCTGTGGTGGCAATGTAAACTACTAGGTTATTAAGTATAAAATGTCCAATTTCCTTAAGTACTAAGTTTGACAAGTTGATATCTCTGACATTTCACTTTGACACTTGTTTTATTTTTATTATGAAGGTACATCCTCCATCTTGCAAACACAAATTTTGGCTGGTAATTATCTGTCAAATTTTTTTACAGCAATTTTTGGGAAACCACAAATAAAAAAATGCACGTTATTTTCTAATATGAGTTCCATGGTGGAACCAATGCAGCACAGGCAGCTCGAAATATCAATGAAGTGTTTGCGAAGGATGTGGCTAACGAATGCACAGTATGTCGGTGGTTTGAGAAGTTCTGTTTTGGTGATTTTAATCTTGAAAATGAGCGATGTGGGTGACCTGAGACCAAGGTGGATAATGATGAGCTGAAAGCTGTAGTGGAAGCAAATCCATCTCAGCCTACACATGAATTAGCAGAAAGGTCTGGTGTTACTATTCCAAAAATATTGGACCATTTGGAACAAAGGGGCAAGATAAAGAAGCTGGATAGATGGTTCCATGTGAATTAAATGATCATCAGGACAGAAATCATCTTGAAGCTTGCCTTTCTTTGCTGTCATAACATAAAGGCAAACCATTTCTACACCGTACTATTACATGTGATGAAAAACGGATTCTTTTTGATAACTGCAAGCATTGGGCACAACGGTTGGATAAAGATGAAGTGCCAAAACATAGTCCGAAACTGAATAGTCATCCAAAAAAGCTAATGGTGTCTGATTGGTGGTCCAGTGCTGGTGTCATCCACTATGGCTTCATGAAACCTGGTCAGTCGACTACAGTGGATGTCTACTGCAACCAGCTGGACGAAATGATGAGGATGCTTGCAATTAAGAAGCTGAGATTGGCAAACAGAGACAGGCCAACACTCCACCACGTCGCACAAACAGCGGCTGGACTTGGAAACTCTGTCATCCACCACATTCACCCGAACCTGGACCAAGTTAACTACCACTTCTTCCAGGCTTTGGACCACTTCTTCAAAGGAAGAATATTCCATTCTCAACAAGCTGTGGAAAACGCCTTTCGAGATGTCATTGCCACTCGCTCTCCAGGTTGCTTCGCTGCTGGCGTACACAACCTACGGTTAAGAGGGCAACGCTGTGCCGATAGTTTAGGTGCACACTTTGACTGTATTGCTTCTTGTTTGAGATATTATAAACTACACTTTTGATTCAAAATCAGACATTTCATATTTGATGACCTAAATAGTACAGCCATTATGACAAACAATATGAAGGTTCGTCAAAAAACTAAAAATACAATTACCAAACGATCCAGCTTTCCCACTTGTGGACATACACCTCCCAAAAAGAAATTAGTATGTTGAAGAGGTATCTGCACACTCATGTTCATTTCAGCATTATTCACAATAACCAAGAGGTTGAATAAACTTGTGTCTATCAACATATGGATGGATAAAGAAAATGTGATATAAATACACAATGGAATACTATTCAGCCTTTAAAAAAGAAGCAAATCCTGCCATTTGCAACAACGTGAATGAACCTGGAGGACATTATGTTAAGTGAAATAAGTCAGACACAGAAAAACAAATATCACTAATCTCACTGATATATGGAATCTAAAAAAGTTGATCTCATAGAAATAGCAGAATGGTGGTTACTTAAGGGTTTGGGGGGGTTCGAGAGATATTGATCAAAAGATACAAAATTGCAGTTCATTAGGAGACATAAGTTCAAGAGATCTGTTGTGCAACTAGATGACTATAATAACAATGTACTATATTCTTGACAATTGTTGAGATTTAAATGTTCTTACCATAAAATAACATGTGAGGTAATGCATAATGAGCTCAATGTAGTTATTCCACAATACATACATATTTCAAAACATGTACATGATAAATATATACAAGTTTTGTCAATAAAAAAATACAACTTTTAAACAAAAATTGTATGTAAGGGAAAATACTTTTTATTTTTAAATGACATATATATTGTGATACCCTTTTTCTCAAATTGATTTTCATAATCTATCCATCTATCAGTATACAGACAGTCCCTGACTTATATGAAAGTTCCACTTAACATTTTTTAGGATGATGCAAAAGTGATCCACTTTCAGTAGAAATGTATTTAAGGTAAGCTAGGCTAAGCTATGTTTGGTAATTTAGGTAAATTAAATGCATTTTCAACTTTCGATATTTCCAACTTACAATGGGGACATAACCTACCTCATCACTGTGCATTTGTATATGCATTAGAAATATGGCTAAATGTTCATCAAATTTTCATAACTAATTCTTGGTGGTGGACTTTGAAGTGTGCACACAAATGTATATGTTTACTTTCTTTTGGCCAGGCGCGGTAGCTCACGCCTGTAATCCTAACACTCTGGGAGGCTGAGGCGGGCGGATCGTTTGAGCTCAGGAGTTTGAGACCAG
>VBSM01000865.1:1466830-1491998 GCA_008086735.1 Cheirogaleus medius | reverse complement strand
AAAAAAAAAAAACCCTGGATCCTTGTAAAAGATAGAAAAACTAAAAGCAAAGATAATAAGAAATAAAATATCCAAAGAATGGGAATAAAAGGAAATAATAAAACCAGAGAACAGTTAAAGACAAAAACAAAACAAAGCCAAAGAAACAAAAAGCCTATCTGGATTCACAAATTCTGGTTTTTACCAGGACATATGAAGAACTTGAGTCATCGCTCCCATCCTCCTAATAAGAAAAAAGTTGAACAAATTGAAAATCAACAATACTTCTTAGAATGACCACAGAACTGAGATCACAAGGCAAAATCTCCACCTGGAAAGCTGTGTAGCGATATGATCACAGCACACAGAGAAGCACAGCTTCAGGAGGAGCAAAAGCCACTGCGGGAGTCGGCAAACGTTAGGCACACTCACATGGTGACGAGCAGAGTCCTGGATGCCCAGTGTGGACTGGCTTGAGAGTTGAAAACCCCTGGGGCCCACTCGCAAGGCACTCCCACACTTTCATGAATTTTATCTACAGAAGCCTGACCAGGTTCTCATGGTGCATATCACAGAAAAATCCCCTACTGTTTGTGCCAGGCAGTAAGAGGGGAAAGTAACCATTTTGAAATACACCGAGAGCTTTCTCTTCTTCCTGGCAGAGACCTGCCTTCAGGGGCAACCATCTTGTGAGAGCCTTGTCTGACCTGGGGAAAAACAACTGGATGTACTCAGTTCCCCTGGTATCCTGCCACACGGAGGGTGGGGGGTGCAGGAAGGCTGAGGAACTCTGCTGCAGGTCACAGCTAAGGGACTTTGGTCCACTAAAAGAGTGGTGATTTAATTATAAGATTATAGGATGTAGAGCAGCAGAAACTCTCTCTTTGCTGCTGGAGATTCAAAATGGTACAGCCACTTTGCAACAGTTTGGTGGCGTCTTAGGAAAGTAAACACAGTCTCACCATATGATCCAGCAATTGTGCTCCTTGGTATCTACCCAAATGAGTTGAAAACTTAATGTCCACACAAAAACCCGCACACAAATGTTCATAGCAACTTTATTCATAATTGTCAAACACCGGAAGCAACAGAGATGTCCTCCAGCAGGTGAGTGGGTAAACACCACAGTACATCAGATATTGTTCAGCAACAAAGACGTGAGTGAGCATGCCACGAAGGCACAGAGGAATCATAAATGCTTATTGCCACATGAAAGACTCCAATCTGAAAGGCTACCTGCTGTAGGATTCCAACTATATTACATTCTGGAAAAGGCAAAACTATGGAGACTGCAAAAAACAGTGGTTGCCAGGGGTTGGGGGAGGGAGGAATAAGAAAGTGAAGCTATTCTTAATAACCTAATGGTGGGTACATGACATTATTCATTGGTCAAAACCCTTAGAACTAAATGAAGAGTGATTTCTAATGTAATCCTTATTGATACATAAGAATGTGTCAATATTGGTTCACCGATTGTTTAACAAATACACCAGACAGATGTTGATAAGGGGAAACTTCCAAGGAGAGGGAGTATATGGCGGCTCTACTATTTGCACCATTTATCTGTAAAACTTATTAAATAAAATCTATTAATTTAAAAAAGTTACCTGGATTTAATCAGGAAATAGCCTCTCTCTGGATATCTTGAACATACCAGAGCATCAACTGATTCAATTTTTAGAGAAATTCCACTTTAGCTGAAGTGGTTAGAAACCAGTATTATTTATTTCCCACGTTACTTTACAGCTTGTACCAGTAACCTGACATGTATAACGCTTTCACACACCTGTCTAAACTTTCAATGAGGACAGAAAAATCACAAATGTCTCAGCAGAGTCCATACTCCTTTGATACATAAGTACACATAATCGCTTTTGGCAACATTTGTAAATGCCTGGTACATGGTGATCAGTGTAGTGAGTGTGAGTCTGTTCATCACGTCAGATGGGAGGTCCCAGGAGGACACTGTCCCTTACCAAAGTGATAAAGTACTTCTAAATATATTGGATCCAACAAAGAACAAATTTGCCCCATTTTCTATTCAGACAACAATTTTTTAAAGGAGTTCATTTGTTATACCCATGACTGTGTGTTACAGACCAGAAACTGAAACGAGGAGATTCTGCCCTCCTCCCCAGTGCAGGACTGTTTTCCTCAGTGTTACTCTAGCACCGCTTCAATGTGACAAGAATAATGTCATCATAGTGTGTCTGTCAAGAAATAGGAAAAAAACACACATTTTTCCAGAAGAGTTGAAACAAAGTCATCCTAAGCCCTTCTTCATTTATTAAACACAAAATTAAAGTATAATCTCTAGGGAAGAAGATACTCGAGATAGCCCCGCTGGAACACCTGAGTCCTTACTGCTGGGGACACTGGGAGACGCTGGCAAACCTCCGAATGACTTCTGGGCCTCACACGCTGCAAAGCACAGGAAAGGCCTTGGAGTGATCTGAAAAAAGAATCTGGGTGGAAGCAAGTTTAGGAATAGAAACTGACAATAAATATAAAAGTGTTAGTAGAAAGTTAAAGGTAATACCAAAGATTAAGAAAAGTTAAATTGAAGAAAAGGTAGTTTTGGTGAAGGTTAAAATTCAGAGCTAAATTAAAGATGGATCTGATGCCACCGACTTCTGCTCCTTGGGTTTATTTCTGGTGTCAAGGGCTGTGCTGAGAGGGAGAGACTACAAACTGAGGAGGACTGAGAACATTTTGTAGATAACAGGAGAAAGGTGAGAGTGTTAAGATATTAAATATGTGAGAAGGAGGACGTTGAACTAAGAAGAGCCATTCTGATCTAGGCTTCCCCCAGCGCAGCATTCAGAGACCATGCACGTGGGCAAACTCTAATTCTATGGGTGGGATGCATGAAGAATCCACACAATGCCAACACTTGTCTCTAGTGTAATAGTTTTAAAAACTTCATCCTTACCCAGGAGATAAACTTCAACTGCCAATTCTAGTATTTGAACACTTGCCCTGAATTGCCTTCTACACAGACAAGACACAGTGTAAGATTTTCCCCTCATATCAATGTTTTCCACTTAAATGGCGAGCCCCTGCCATCCTGGGCCACCCCCCCTCCTTGGACATGCACAGGCAACATCACCCTTGTCCCAATGTTTGTACAACAGATCTTAAATACAGTACCACATACACAGCTTTCTTCTTCAGCACAGAGGAGTATAGAAGTGCACCTCAATCATCCTAAAGCACATGTCCCTTCTTGTGACTAAGCACAGCAATCAAACATCTTATCTTCCACGCGTACCTTTAATTTTCTCTTCCATCTGTCTCCACCGTTCCTAGGACATCCAAGTAATGTTTCTGATGTTCTAAAATAAATTAATCATATGAGTGTTTAAACAAAGGGCACTGAACAGTACCATGGAGACTATACTCAACAGGGGTTTTCAGAAGATGCAAATGTGCTCCACACACATGGAGTTTCTTAGGTCTATCATTTTTTTAAAAAAGCTAAAGGCATAAAGTTAAAATATAAGTCACTGACGACATGGTTTGGAGAGCAAGACAGGTGGGTTATACATGTTAATTACGCTATCCGAAAATGTTGTATCCTGAGCATCTAATGTAATTCAACAGAACACACTATATCTTGAAGAAGGATGAATCATGTGTTCCTCATATTATCTTCTTCAAGTATCAACCATGCCAACCCCGCTCTTGTCAAGAATTACAAAGTAATAATTATCAAATTAAATTTTCAATCAAAAGCCTATAGTTGACACTGATGGATTGTACATTTCAAAATAGCTAGAAAATAATAATTCAAATGTTCCTAGTATAAATAAAAAATATTTAAGGTGATGCATATCCCAATTACCCTGATCTGATTATAATAAATGTGTGAAATTATATATAACCCCAAAATGTCCATGTAATACATATCAATAAAAATAAATAAATTAGCTGGGCGTGATGGCAGGCACCTGTAATCCCAGCTACCCAGCTTCTTGGGAGGTTGAGGCGTGAGGTTCACTTAAGCCTAGGAGTTCAAGACCAGCCTGGGCAACATAGTGAGACCTTGTCTCTTTTAAATAAAAATAAATAAAAATATTCTTTGTGGCTAACTGAAGAATGATCAACTTATTTCGGATAGAAAACATGCAGATAGAAAAACTGTCATGAAAATTTAAACATTTGAATGGAGGGTAGGAATTTAAAAATGAAAAATTTTCTTAGAACTTTATGAAGTCCAAGAATCCTTAAAACTGATATAAAGAACAGCAGTCACTGTACTAAGCAGTACACACACAATATCAGGTTTTAAACTCACCAAAGCCTTAAGGTGGTCACAGTATACCTGTTTATCACTCAAATTCTTGCTATTGCAAGCAGCAGAAAACCAGCCCTGAAGCCGTTGAAGGCAGTAAGTGAAAAGGGTTAAGAGTAGGGTTAGTTTCAGGGCTCAGACTTGTCACCAGGACTCAACTCTGTCCCGATCTCAGCTCTGCCACTCCCTGTATAGTCCTCCTTCTAAAGTTCATGGGGTGGCCCCAACAGCTTCAGGCTCTCACCTTGTGATGATGAAGACAGCCCACACAGCTGCAATTTTTTGCCTGTTCTTGTTTGTACATTCAGCAGGGAAAGTTAAAGTTTTCCGATAGCTCCCGCAAAATACCGAATCCCCTGGTTGGCCCACCTGGGACATATGGCCACCCCTGACTAAGTCACTGTGTCCAGGGTCCTGGACTTTCTGACTAGCTGAGGCTGGTCATGTTCCATCCCAGGACTCCAGAGATGCCAGGGCTATTACCGGAGAGTGGCTGCTGAGTACTGAGGAGAGAAGTATTGTTAACAAGTTCCCCTTCACAAATAAGGAACCCATAGTTTGGGAAGATAAACTACCAAAAATCAGACACTAGAAAGTAAGTCTCAATTTGAAGTTTGGTCTACTATCTGAATCCAAATTACCCATTTTACCACTAAGCTATGCCAACACCCATGTCCCAGAATGAATCTTCAGACTGTAAAAAAGGCCCCTTCCCTGTCTCCTAGACTCATCACCAATTGGAACATAAATCAAGGTCACAATATTTGTTGGAAAACTTTGGAATATTATGTGAAAAATTAATAACTCAAGATTAACTGCATTATGAATTTAATTTGGCTGTTTGTCAAAAATTTCAGCCTGTTTGTAGTCTGTTTCTACACACTTCAAAACATGAGTGGCCAGTTTAGAAAATTCATTTCCACTAAGGAAAACTTAAAATCTTAAGCAGAGTTTAAAATTATCTGTCTCATAGATGCATCATTTATTCCAAATGTACGTTAATTTTTAGGTCCTTAATGATCCGTGATTGATTTCCAGTCACTCGTTGGTAACTTTAGACTTTCCTTTCAGGGAAGTAAAAAAAAAAAATTACTCGCCTTTGTATGTTTTCTTTGTGCTTTTAACCTAGTTTTATTCTAATAAAAGTAGAGCATGTAACTGACACAATAATGGCATCGCCATTTTTTAAAAAGAGGAAGAAGAAACCTCCGACTTCCGGCCAGGATGGAGCGCGGGACCAGACCTAGGCTCTTACCTCAGAGAACTAAAACACTCCAACGCCGGAAACAGCGGTTCGGATCCGCGGGCGACAGGGACAGGCAGGGCGGTGTCCGAGCGCGCCGAGGACTCGGAAGAACGACCTCGACCCTGTCCTCGACCTCGGCAGCGCTGCGCGAGAAGCGGGCCTCCGGGTCGCGCCCCGGTCAGAGGTCAGGGCAGAGGTCAGAGGTCGGCGCGCAAGGAGACGCCGCGCCCCGAGAGCGGCCTGGAGACGGGCCACGTGGGGGTCACGAGCTCGGGCGCGCATCGACGGCCACCAGGCCACGACGCCAAGGCGCGAGCGGCGACGGATGTCGCGCGACTAGGCGGGGCCCGGCCGGACGCGAACGGCACGAAGCTGAGGCGCGAGGCCCGCACCACGTCATGCCGTGCCGTTCGCGCCCGGCCACGCGCTCCCCGCGCCCCGCTCCCGCGCGGGCCTCGACGGCGGCGCACCGACGTGGGGACGTGGCGCCGTGCGCGCGGCGGGCCGGCGAGCATGCGCGCTGTGGCTGTACGGCCGCCGGCGCGGCGGGGCCAAGGAGCATGCGCGCTGGGAGGGAGCGCGGAGGCGGGGGTTGGTTGCTACGGCAACGGTGAGCGGAGCCGGTCGCGGTGGAGTCCGGAGCCGGGTGGGCGTTCTGGACTCTCGGGCGTTACGGGCAGAGCCGGGGCGGGGAGCGGGCCGCGCGCAACGCCGCCTCTCGGCTCCGGGCCTCCGCTCTGCCACGGGAGACCGGTGTCTACCCCGGCCCGTCTTTGAGTGAGCGGGGCTCCCGTGGGGTCCTGCCCCAGGGGTCAGCGGAGGGTTCCCGTGGGGATCCGTCCCCAGAGGTCAGCGGGAGGCTCCCGTGGGAACCTGCTCCGTGGGGTCAGTGGGGACTGCCGTGGGGATCCTGCCCCAAAGGTCAGCGGGGGGCTCCCGTGGAGATCCTGCTGCCTGGGATCTGTGAGGGGCTCCCGTGGGGAACCTGCTCCGGGGTGTCAGCGGGGACTGTCGTGGGAACCTGCTCCGGGGGGTCAACGAGGGGCTTCCGTGGGGACCTGCTGCCTAAGGTCAGCGGGGGCTCCCGTGGGAACCTGCTCCGTGAGGCTGGGGGCGTGGCTCGTGGGAGGGTTCCGTGCATACCCAGTGAGGGCTCAGCACTGTCACAGGTACTCCTGGTTAACTTGTGGCAGTTTCTTCTACGTAAGTGGTGCAAATTTATGATGGCCCAAAACCTTTAACCCAACACATTACGAGAAGGGGAACCAAGTCCAAAGACGGTTTAAGTTTTAAAGAGATTTCTAGCGATGTAACTTTATGTATATTTGTGTGTTTCTGGCCATCACAGGTAGAACCTCATAAAAAGATGTTTAAAGAGAGAATTCAAAAGTTAGGAGATGATAAGGCACTATGTAGAATTGTACTTTAAAAATTGTATGTTTGTGTCTTATGTATTTTTTTTTTTAGATTTTTAAGTAGATTTATTAATTTCTGGTACATACATAAGCTTCTAAGATGCCTGAAGTCAGAGCTGGTCTGCCATTTACCACAGTTAACTGCCAGCCTTGGGCTCAGACTCCTCTGCTCCCCTCAATCCCTCCAGCACTGGGGACCCAGAAAGGCAGCTTGTGGGGGTAGAGGAGGTCTCTGGGCTGTGAACACATCTGTGAAGTTGGCCCATTAATATCCCTGTCACACTGTGAGCCCGACAAGTTGTGCCTCTGCTTATCACCCGCCTCCCCTCACTGTGTCTGCAAATCTTATGTATTTTTATTTGGCAAGTTTATTAATTACCTGATGGTCACTTAGACAAATTGGTGACTGTTACCTTGGCACCACAGTGGTAGTTTTTGCTACCAAGCCTTACCTCTTTGAAATAGTTTTTGATACTGAGATTTACAAAGAAGGCATGTGTCACTATTAATTTTAGCTTTTAATACTGGACAAGGATTAAGTTTCTCACCCAACCATTGCTACAGACCAATTATGTATTCTTGAAAGAGTCACCTAATATTTGGATATGTTTTCTCATTTATGAAATGGAGTCGGACTAGATATTTGAAAAGTTTCCAATACCTTTAAGTCCTACATTTTAAATTCTAAAATTTAAGGAGACTGTAGAACTTGGGTTTTTAAAAGCTCTTACCTTGATATTAATCACAGTGGCCTACAGTGCAGAAATTTGAGATAAATTTTGGAGTGCAGATGGCCAGATATGATTATATTAAACGGTTTTTGGTATGATGCAAACTCTCTTCTGCCAGGTTGTAAGCAGTTTGGAAGTAGAAAAATCTGGTAATGATCTTTCAGTATTTTTAATACCTTATACCATTTCTCCAGCCTAGATTGTCTTGATGAAATATTGCACAGAAACGTCTTTCAAATGTCTCTCAATGCCAGAATTGAAAGGGAACAGGAAAGGTTACAGTAGAAACTATCATCTAAGTTTCCAAAGGATTTTAGTACCTACTAATCTTTTTATTCCTAAACTCTCGATAGCTCGTCAATTTGTTTCCACTGTCCTTACTTTTCTCTCTCTACACACACTCTTTAGTGAGCTTATTCTTTTCAGTTGGGCTAATTTAATACAGACATTGGTCCTTAGAAATATATTTTGGATTAATTCTTTTTTATTCTTACAGTTAGACTCTCAGTACAGTAAGTCCTCACTTAACCTCATTGATAGGTTCCTGGAAGCTGCGACTTTAATCAAAACAATGTATAGTGAAAGCACTTTTATCGTAGGCTAATTGATATAAACGGCAGTTAAGTTCCTACAGCATATTTCTGGTCTTAAAAACATCACCAAACTTCTAAGTAAAGACGAAAACACTTCTAATGTTAAACATTGAAATAAATGTGAGCTATACATACATTTTTTTTCAGTGAGTGGTGGTGGTCTTCATGTGGTGGGTTAAATCTGGGATAAATGTTTGCAAAGCAAAAATTCAGGAGCACCTGCTCCCACCACGCAGGTCCACAACAAAGTGCCCCCTGAGTGCTTTCGTGCTGCATCATTTATTGTGTATCTGTGTGGTTATTGTACACTTAATGGATTATTTGACAATAATTTTGTATTCATTCATTTTCCAACCTGCTTATTCCAGTTGAGGGTCACAGGTGGCCACAGCCCATCCTGGCAGCTCAACACACAAGGTGGGAACTGCCCCTGAGCGTGATGGCTTCCCATCACAGGGCACATTCACACACACACACACTCACTCAGACAGGGACAGTCTAGACACGCCAGTGAACCTAGTGTGCACGGCTTTGGGGTGTGGGAGGAAACCCGAGTGCCCGGAGAGAACCCACGCAGACCCCGCTCGGACAGTGACCTCAGCTGCCAATGTACTTTTTCTTTCATCAACTTTATAACAAAACGATGTTGAGCGAAGTAATGTTATTTGAGGATCTGCTTTACTATTTCCCTAGATTACTTGAATAACTTTCTGTTTCTCCCCATTACAGTACATTTTGGACTTTTTTGTCTTCATAAAATATACCCTTGTCCAAAAACTAAAAGGGCCAATTCCAAATTCTTCACCAGCTGTGAAGGGAATTGGAATAACTAGAGTGCCTTCTGTGTGAAAAGACTGCTTTTCGATACTTTACAAAGGTTGGCTCGTTTAACCTGTACAGGAGCCTTGCGGCGTCAGTGCCGTAAGTGCTTTGCCAATGAGGAAACTGAGATGCCACTGTGTTGAGTATCTTGCCCAGCAAAGTGCTGCAGCAGAATTGGAACCCAAGTTTGTCCCCGTATGCTGTCCTTCTGTGTCTGGGCAGATTGCAGTTAGCGAATTCCTCTGCATTCCAGTTTCTTCATTGTTCCCTTTCTCCCCTGAGTAACAGGCATACCATGCTGATATTCTGAGTGCTTTTGCTTTCCTTGTAATGTAACATGCTCATTTCCTCTCTGTCTACTCTTCAAATTCCAGTTTAACTGTTACCTCTTTAGGAGGTTTTTTGTTTACAAATCTCTGATCTTTTTATTCTCCAGTGTTAGTTTGAAATTTTGTTGTGCTTATGCATAGTGTTATGTTTAGCAATGGATTGTTCCCATTTATATTAACATGTTCTCTGCAAGTCAGTGGTGAACCGTTTGAGGACAGGGCTGAAGTAAGTTGCAACTGCCTTGAATCCTGCTCCTCCTCCTGAATCAGACTCATGGCTTAGTGCTGCACTGCAGTGGGCATTTCCATCGCTTCATCGTCAGACTCTTAATACATGTCTTCCCCATAAACGTCCTAAAAGAGTTTTATGTACACTCTGACTTTGACTTTCTGTTGACTGTGTTTTTACAGTGGAAGAACAAAGGCATGTGATACAATGTGATGATAGGGTTTGTCAGAGCCAAGGAACAACATTTCCTGATTCAGCATGTTAAAAAATAAGGTACACCATCCTTTTTAAAAATATACACATTATTTTACTTGTGAAATGTATTTTAATTCAACCATTTGAGAGTATTAAAAATAGCTTGCAAATGTTGCTTCAACCAGGAACTGTCAGCAGGAATGGGAGATGCCAAGTGTGGCGTGGGGGCAGTGGACAGGCAGGTGAGAAGAACAGTCTTCTGTGGAGCTGACTGCAAGCACCTCCAAGCTGTTTAGTGACTTTTATTCTGCATAGGAAATGTATTACGTTTTCACCAAAAAAGCATATGCTTAAACGCAAGATCCTTCTCGTATTTGCTTGGAGTCTAATTTAATTATAGTGAAGCAGTGTGGATTTCTTTGGGCATACACAGGTATATAGGTCATAATGAGTTTATTCTCATTATAATTAAACCTTTAGTAATTCAATGAATACATCTTCCTATGTTTTCAACATAAATGCAAGGGGGTTTGGGCCAACTTAGGTGACAATTGGTCAAGCATTCTAAGTGACAATTGGCCAAGCATTCATTACTAGTAGATTTAATCTAACATGCCATCAAGGTTGAGTATTAAAGCCTCCGTTCTCTTCTAAATGATATATTACATAATGTTCCTATAAATATGACTTTTTTCCTACTTTTTAGGGTCATTCATCTAAAAAAGATAACTTAGCAGTCACTGCAGTTGCTTTACAAGATCACATTTTACATGATCTTCAACTTCGAAATCTTTCAGTAGCAGATCATTCTAAGACAAAAGTACAAAAGAAAGAGAACAGATCCAAAGCTCTAAAAAGAGATGCAAAAGCAATAATAGACACAGGACTTAAGAAAACTACGCAGGGTCCCAGAGTGGAAGATCCAGAAAAAGAATATGTTCTTGATCCAAAACCACCACCATTAACTTTAGGTAAGCTATTCCAGTCATTCGGCTTCTGGCTTATCACAGCTAATGAATCTGTTGAGTTTAATAGTATAATTTTTATGGTACAGAAATAATTTATCTTAATTTATAATTATACAGAATGGTATGTATATACTGAAGTTTAAAAATGATAGGGGACCATCTGAGCTAGAAAATGAAGAAAGGAATGATAAGTAGAATAAGTAAAAACAGTAAAATGAAAGAACTGTCCATTAATTCACACTGATAGATATAACTGAATAAAGAAATGATGGAAAAGAAAAAACCTTTTAGTAAATGACAACTAATAAATATATTAGGGTAATAGAAAATCAGCATTTGGCAGACAGCACAGTAATATTCATGATTATTACTGAAGCAGGTAATGGGAAAAGTGACTTTTGAGACAGAATATTGATGTGGTCTCACAGTCTCTGCCCACAGGTAGGCGTCCACAGCAGGTACAGTGGTCAAACCTGGCAAACAGCACTTCAGCCAGTAGTCCAAGCTGTGTCACCAATCATGACACATGCCAGCATCTGGTCTCCTGGTAAAAGGTGCAACATCACTTCTGTAGTATTGTTGCCAAAAACACATTCTGAATTTAATCATGCAGAAACCTCAGACAAACCCAAATTGAAAGACACTTTAGGCCAGGCGCAGTGGCTCACAGCTGTAATCCTAGCACTCTGGGACGCCAAAGCAGGAGGATCACTTGAGGTCAGGAGTTCTGGACCAGCCTCAGCAAGAGTGAGACCCCATCTCTATTAAAAATAGAAAGAAATTAGCCGGGCGTGGTGGTACATGCCTGTAGTCACAGCTACTGGGGAAGCCGAGGCAGGAGGATCACTTGAGCCCAGAAGTTTGAGGTTGCTGTGAGCTAGGCTGATGCCACAGCACTCTAGCCCAGGTGACAGAGTGAGACTCTGTCTCAAAAAAAAAAAAAAAAGACATTTTACAGAATTCCTGACCAGTAGTCTTCAAAACTATCAAGTCGAGCAAATCAAAACCTAGAAAATGGGCCAGGCGTGGTGGCTCACACCTGTAATCCTAGCACTCTAGGAGGCTGAGGGGGGTGGATCACTCGAGGTCAGGAGTTCGAGACTAGCCTGAGCAAGAGTGAGACCCTGGTCTACTAAAAAAATAGAAAGAAATTAGCTGGACAACTAAAAATATAGAGAAAAAATTAGCCGGGCATGGCATGCCTGTAGTCCCAGCTACTCGGGAGGCTGAAGCAGGAGGATCGCTTGAGCCCAGGAGTTTGAGGTTGCTGTGAGCTAGGCTGACGCCACGGCACTCTAGCCCAGGCAAGAGAGTAAGACTCCGTCTCAAAAAACAAAAACTAGAAAATGCCCCGGATTCTAATAGTCATGGGAACATAAGAACTGTAGACCTACTGCATGATCCTGGGCCAGATCTCAGTGCGGAAAGAAGGACGCATATGTGGCAAAGAACCAAATTCGAGCAAGTTATATAGACTGACTGACAGATTACATCAACATTAATTTCCTGGCTTTGATCTTTACACTAGAGTTATGAAAAATGTTAACATTTGGGGTTAAGGGTGTATGAGAATTCTTTATACTGTTTTTACAACCTTTTGTAAGTTTGAAATTATTTTAAACTGAGAAGTTAGAAATAAAGATTTTTAAATGATAATGGACGTGGAGAACAGGGTTGCTATTGCCTTGAGTCCCACAAGGCAGAGGGGACCTGCTCCCACAGTAGTGCCCAGGGGCAACATTTTATGTTATTTCCCTCTTAACTTCTGCTGACAATGCTAGTTGTCATCTAGAAAGTGGCATGGCTCGAGAACATGCTGAGACTTGGAATAATGTTATACAGACACTTAGTGAATATCTTCTATTGTGCATATATGGTTTATGTAGATGATCAAATAGCTTCATCATAATCAATCTTTGTGTGTGTGTGTGTGTGTGTGTGTCAGGAAAGATTTAAATCAGACACCAAGAAGAACATCCTAATTTGAAAGATAAGTGAGGTTATTAAGGAGAGTAAATGACCTCTTTATCAAAAAAAATTTTACATTGCATATTATTTACTAATGAGGTTGAGCCATATACTCTTATCTATACATAATATTCCACTTGGATTTTCTGTCTTTTCTTGCTGATTTACTAGAGTTCTTTGTGTATTCTACATGTTAATCTCTGTGGATTTAGCCACTGAAAATATCTTCTGTTCTGTCATCAGCTTTTAACGTTTATCTGTCATTTTATATTGAATAAAATTTTCATTCTGATTAATGTTAAATCCATTGGTTTTTCACTTTATTGCTATATTTTGAGAGATTTAAGAAATCTTTCACCAATCTGAGATTGCAAAGATTTTCCTACGTTTTCTTTATTTACCTTTATACTCTACTTTTCACATTTAGATCTCACATAGTTTACTTTGCTTATGATATTGGGAAAATTGATGGGTATAGAAGTTGTTAGATTCTTCCTTTTGGGGGCTTCTGCTTCTATGTCAGTATCTCACTGTTTTACTTAGTATAGTTTTGTAGTGTATCTTAACGGCTGGTAGGAAAAGGCCCTTTTCTCCTTTTTTCCTCCTAAAATTCCTTTATTTTCTACATAAAATTCTGCTGGAAACTTTTTAAATTGTATTTATAGATTAGGGGAAATAATGTTTACAGTGTTAACCATCTGACCCACAGAAGTAGTGGCATCTCATGCCATTCAGGTCTTCTCTTCTCCAACTTTTAGAGGTTTTCTAAGTAAGTCATTCACTCTCTGCAGTGATCATTACTGACTCTTCCTTTCCATTTCTATGTTTTTTTTTCCCCCTTTGTCTTTTTCGATCTGGTCAGCAACTCCTGAACTGTGGTCAACACAAGTAGTAACACCTGGCACTTCTGTCGTGTTATTGAGCCTAACAATGATAATTTCTCCAATTATATGATGTTTGCTCTTTATTGTTCTGTTCTGTTTTGCTTGTTTGTTGGCCTTCATCTAATTACGGAATTTCCCATTTAACAAGTTTCCAGAGTTTTTTAAAATCCCAAATAGTACTTATTAGATGCTCTTTTCCTTGCAGCTGTTGAGATGGGTGTGCTTGTGCTTCTCCTTTGCTCGTCTGTGCAGCGAGTCACAGGGCAGCCTCTCTGATGGCGCGGCTTCCTCGTACACCCTCAACAAACTGTACTTGATCATGGTGCTTTGTAAACCCACTGTCGGGTTCTGACAACGAAACTTGCTCAGCACGTTACACGTTTAGACATAGATCCCTCAGGTCCGTGCTTGTGCTTGTACCGTCCTGTCTGGTTTTATTACCAAGGTCATACGAGCTTCATAAAATAATTTGGGCAGCTTTCCCTCTTTTTTTCAATATTCTGGATAGCACAGAAAATAGGAATAATATGTTCCTTGAATGTCTGGGGTAACACACTTGTAAAGTCATCTGGGCCTGAGGCTCCTTTTTGGTTTTAAGTGAGATGAGGAAAGGTGATCATTGTAGACGCATTTGACTGCGCATACAGAGCGATCCACTTAGGTTTAAGCGACATAAACCTTAAAGATACGTGTTGTTTGTCAAAGTTCTGCTTCGGCAGCTTATCGGTGCTGCCAGGACCAGCCTCTTTGCAGCTCTGCCGTCCTGAGGTGATGGCACCATCCATGGAAACTGGAGGGCTGCACAGTTCCAGGCTCTCAATGACAAGGAACAAACTGGAAAAGCAGGGGAGGAAGTTTTTACAGACACTCCCCAACAGACTTTTTCTTACATTCCACCTGAAATGGGTCACATGCCCATCGATAGTCTAAAAATTGGCAAAGGATAACATGACATCCTAGATCAGTCACGACTCGTCCTTGGGCTGGGCCCGCTTCCGCCGGCCACGGCGTGGAAGGAGGGCTGTGGGTCCCACCAGAGCTGGAGGGAGGTTCAAGTTTTCTGTTTCTTCTTGTGACAATTTAAATATTTGTATATTTTCTCAGAAGTATATTAATCTCATCTAGATTTCCAGATGTATTTGGAATATATTCATAGTTGTAAACATTACTGTATAATTGTAAATTTTTATTTATGATTATTTCTTTTTATTCTGCATTTTGTTTGCATTTTCCTTTCTTTCTATCTTGACCAGTTTTGTCAGAAATGTCTCTTTTGAGAAAAACTAATCTTGGTGCCTATCTGGTGTTGGTTTTGGTTTCTTTTTTGGCTTCTGTTTTCTTGATATTTCTGCCCTGATCTTTGTTATTTCCTTTTTGTTTCTTTAGATTCACTGCTTTTTCTCTTTTTCTAGTGTCTTGTGTTAAACACTTAGTTCCTTCATTTCTAGGCTTTCTTGTTTTCTGATAACTGTGTCCAGAGATATACACTGCCCACAACTCCGGTCTCAGCTGTCTCACAAACTGGCCATTACAGCACTCAGCTCGTGGTACCGCACTTCTTGGTTTTCTTTTTGGTTTTTTCTTTAACCTAAGTTATTGAGTCATGTGTATTTTACTTTTCAGGCACAGGTTGTTGTTTGGGAGTTACTTTTAAAGTTCTGCTTCTGTTATTGCTATTGTAAAATACATTTTTTATTTTGGAATAATTTTAGGTTTACAGAAAAGTAACAAAGCTAGTGCAGAGTTTCTGTATGCCCAGTTCCCCCTAATGTTAACATTTCACATCAGCGTGGTATTCTTTCCAAAGTTAGAAACCAACATTGGTGCATTACCGTTAACTCACTAGACTCCAGACTTGGTTTGGATTTCACTTTTCCCACTTACTTTTTCACTTTTCCCACTTACTGCCCTTCTGTTCAATACAGGGTAATGTAGCCCATGGTTGTCATCTTTCCTCTGGCCTGTGACAGTTTCTCAGTCCTTCCTTGTTTTCACGACATAGACCATTTTGAGGAGTGCTGGCCAGGTATTCATAGACTGTCCCTCAGTTGGGTTTGCCTGACGTCCTTCTCACGATTGGGCTGGGATCACGGGTTGATGGGAGGGGCATGAGAGAGGTGCCCTGCCCCTCTGCCCTGCCAGGGTGCGTGATGTCAGCAGGTCCATTGCTGCTGACGGCTTGGTTAAGGGCGTGTCTGCCAGTTTTCTCCACTGAAAAGTATGAATTTTCCCTTTCCAGACTCTGTTCTTGGAAGTGAAATACTAAGTCTAGCCCACATTCAGGCAGTGGGGTGGAGGGATTGAGTTCCACCTCCTGGGTGGGGGTTAATATCTACATACACTACACACAGAATTATTCTGTAAGGAAACTCTCTTCTCCCATTTATTTGTGTATTCAATCATGTATATCAGCACGACTCATGTACACTTATTTTATACTTTGGCATATGACTCGGTACTGCTATTCTCCTTGTCACATCTTTGGCCATAGACTCTTTGAGGTTGGTCCTCGTCTTTTTCATTTTGGGGCACTTCCTTCCTTTGTGCTACCACAAGACACTGGACACTTATCCTGTGTCTTCCCCCAACCCAGCCCCAGAATCAGCCATTTCTCCAAGGAGCCCTGGTTCCTTTCACTGAAGACTAGGGTTTAGAAACCAGGATCTGGCACTAGGCGTGCTGTTGATTCTAAACATTATTGCATGTGGTCAGAAGGCACAGATGTTTGGTGAAACCTGTCCGTAGAGTTATTTATCTCTTCTCCTTCCAATTCTCGGGTCTCGATTATACTCAAGTCTGGGTTTGCATGACGGGAGGTGTGGATGCCTGGCGTGGAAGCAGAGTCGGGCTGTATTGCCAGTACCCAAGAAGCCACCCAGGTCTCGGGGCAGAGTGGCGCCCGCTACCTCGCTCCTGCCAGGCTGGCTGCCCCCACCCGTGCCTGATGTCTGCTCCTTCATGTGCTCCTTCCCCATGGCCGGGGTCACACCTCACCCTCCGTCTGGAGGATCTTCCCCTCCTCTTCCCCCGCTGTTCTCTCCTCCCTTCAGGGCACATCTCGCCTGTGACGCGGCCTTCCCTCGGGGTCCTCTCCTCGAGGTGGTGGCTGCCGAGTGGTGGCTGTTCTGGTCAGAGTGATACCCCTGCACAGTTTTAAAAGAGAAATGGCTCTGTGAGGATTGGACAAAAACATGGCGTGCCTGCCCCTCCCTTGTCATTGCTCTGAGGCAGCCACTTTCAGATCCTTTAGTTCTTTCTCCTGGTATTATCCTTAATATTTCTAGATAACATGCTCGTACTGTTGTTTCTTTCCTTTTCAGCTCCGGGCATTATCTTCTGGCTTCTTGCTGTGGAAGGTGAACATTCAGCATTTGATATTTTCACCCACATACCACTTTCCCACCCGCACCCCCAAACGTTCCATCATCATCTTCATAACTCGTGGTTAGATTAATAATACTTAGTGTTTACACCGCTATAATTATGTGAGTGTCATTCACAGCCGAGCCACGTGGTGTTCTATATTACAGTTTCCTTCTCCTAGTTGTTTAAATTTTCCCCGCAGTTGTCTTGCTTGCTCACGTGTGTGTTCTGTCATCCCTCCTCACTGACCCAGCCGCGAGACCTCCAGGAGCACGTTCTCTCCACACGCTAAAATGCATTTGGCGTATCCTATCAGTGTCTTCTTGGGGACAGTCCCAGAGTCCCCCCTACTCTGCTACCCTGCAAGGCTGGTGCAGAGTCCTTTCCCGCGCCTCTGGGGTTCCCTCTGACCCTCCTTCCCACCCCCGAGGGCAGCTGCCTTCTCCGTTTACCCCCTCACTTTGGTGAAGTTCCTCCTGCAGTGGCTTCCTGAGAAAGCGTGCACGGAAGATCACTGTGCAGCTTATACGCAGGAAGATATCTTTATTATTTTCTCATATATGGTTGATAGTTAATAAGAAATTTCAGTATGGAAATCTTTTTTTCCTCAGAATTCTGAAAGAATTGTATTTTTGTGTCTGTATTGCTGTAGATGAGTCTAATGCAATTTGATTCCTGGTCCTTTGTTGAGACCTGCTTTTTTTAGGATCTGCTTTTTGCCTCTGAAATGTTCACAGTGGTGTGACTCTTGTATTCTGGGTACTTGCTGGACCCTCTTAAGCCAGAAACTCATCCTTTGCTTTGGGAGATGTTTTGGACTATTTTTTTAAAAAATTTTTACTCACCATTTTCTCTGTTTTCTTTCAGGAATGCCTGTTTTTCAGGTGTCAGACTCCCTTAATTTTCATATTTCCTCTCTCCTGCTATATCTGCTTGTTCTACTTTCTGTGAGATTATATAGTCATGAGCCACACAGCAACGTTTTGGTCAGCGATGGACCACATATACCACGGTGATCCCGTAAGATTGTACTGGAGCTGAAAAATTCCTATTGTCTAGTGACATCCCAGTGATCCTGACTCTGTGCAGGCCTAGGCTGATGTACGTGTGTCTTAGTGTTTTGTTTTGTGTTTTGAGACGGTCTCACTCTGTCACCTGGGCTAGTGTGCAATGGCATCATCATAGCTCTCTGCAACCCCAAACTCCTGGGCTCAGGCAATCCTCCTGCCTCAGCCTCCCAAGTAGCTGAGACTACAGGTATACACCACCATGCCCAGCTAGTTTTTCTACTTTTTGTAGAGACAGGGTCTCGCTATGTTGCTCAGGCTGGTCTCAAACTCCTGGCTCAAGCAGTTCTCCCACCTTATCCTCCCAAAGTGCTGGGATTACAGGTGTGAGCCACTGTGCCCAGCCTGTGTCTTAGTTTTTAATAAAAAAAAAAAAGTTTAAAAAGTAAAAGAAAAAAGATTTTTAAAATAGAAAAAAGCTTACAGAATAAAGACATAAAGAAAGAAAATATTTTGTATAGCTATATAACATGTTTGTGTCTTAAGCTAAGTGTTATTATAAAAGTCAAAAAGTTTTAAAAAATTAAAAAGCTTATAAAGTAAAAAATTTAAATAAGCTAAGGTTAATTTATTCTTGAAGAAAAAAAATGTTTTTTGTACATTTAGTGTAGTCTAAGTGTCCCGTGTCTATAAAATCTACAGTGGTGCACAGTAACGTCCTGGGCCTTCACATTCACTCACCACTCACTCACTGACTCACCCAGAGCCACTTCCCATCCTGTGAGCTCCACTCATTGTAAGTGCCCTGCACAGGTATACCATTATTTATCTTTTATGTTATCTTTTTACTATACCTTGTCTGTGTTTAGATACACAAATACCACTGTGTTGCCATTGCCTGCAGTACTCAGTGCGGTAATATGGAGCACAGGTCTGCAGCCGGGAGCAATAGGTCACACCATACAACTTCGGCGTGTGGTAGGCTGACCACCCAGGTCCGTGTAAGTATGCCGCAGGGTGTTTGCCCAACAACAGAATCACCCGGGCATTTCTCAGAACGTGCCCTGTCACTGAGCAACGTGTGACTATGTTTTAGCTTTCTCTCCCAGCCTTTCAGTCGACATTCACATTTCTGCTATAAAATTTTCTACTTCCAAGAGCTCTTTCTACTACACTATTTTATGTAAGGGACTTGTGCATCTATGATTTTGGTATATGAGAGGGGTCCTGGAACCTGTTCCTGGTCGATACCAAGGGACGACTTACATTGTGAAATAAAGTGGGTGACATAAATGTATTGCTTTAATATTTGTTTGCAATAGTGTCATTAATAGTGTCATACTCTGTGTTGTCTTACCTTCAGCGCAGAAGTTGGGCCTCTTTGAGCCTCCCCCATTGCCATTGTCCCCAGACGAGTGGGAGAAAGTGAAGCAGAGGTCCGTCCTGCAGGGAGATTCCATGCAGCCATGCCCGATATGTAAAGAAGAGTTTCACCTCCATCCCCAGGTGCTGAGCTTGAGGGTTAGAGAGAGCCCGGTGGGGCTGTTTCCTGGTAACAAGACAGTGGGTTGGAGCTTAAGATGCCAGGGTTCCTTTTGGCAGTTTTATCCTCTTCTGTGAGCCTCAAATACTAACATTTTCTTTTCCATTAAATAAAGTATGTGTGTGAGAAAGAGCTAAACACCCTCATTAAACAGTTTTGTTTATTCACTGAATGATAGCAATTCTCAAGTGCTAACGTTTATACAGAGGAATGCTTCTGGTCCACTGGTCCTGTGCAGCTGAAAGCGAGTGGACGGGAGGATGCTGTGCAGAAAGGATGAAAGCAAAAGGAATTTTTAAGTTGTTTTGTGAATTGAGTCATAAAAGAAAAAACTGTGCTTGAATATCTCCAAAGAATTCATGGGAGAATCTTTAAGAAAACTAAAATCTTTTCATCTTTATTCATGAAACTTTACCATAGTAAGAATGATATTACCCTGGGTTTACAGATGATATATAATCTATAGCATAGGTTTTCCTTGTACACATTTTGTCTGCCTAACTAAACTGCTATCTCCTGGAAGTTAGGGACACTTATATTCTCAGAATTTTGTGTGTGTGAAATAATGGTTCCCTACAGCGATTTCCCATGATGTATATATTATGATGCTTCCTACACAGTGGCACTCAGAGACTTCCTAGAAAACACAGGAAATGTAGTTAAACCCAGACTTGAATTCATAGCTTAGGAACCCCGGCTTTACTTCCTACCCTGGTACGTGAATTCTAAAACTCAATTTCTTTCAGTAAGTTTCATCATCAAAAAGTTCACAGTAGTTAAACTTTTATTCTTTGTAGTTTGAATTCAGAAGTTATTTTAACACATTGACTGCCACACTAGGAAAAAATTTTTTCCCTTGGGGCCACGGTGTTTTATTATGAAATAGAATAAAAACTTTGAAAACAAAACAGTCCTTTCTAATTTAATGAAAAATTTGTTATTTTTTATTGTTTTCTGTACATGAGTTATATGCAACTTGAAAAATAATTCGCTCACCTCCCAAAGCAAAGAGATCTGTGAGTTACGGATGCTTCACAAGGCCCCGGGCTCAAAACTACTGTGAGTTAAATACAACTCACATGGCAGTTAATGTGTTAATACTTGTCATATTCCAGTTCTCTATCAGGACCTGTCTTACATATGTGAAAGTTGGCTATTTTGGAAAAGATTTAGCCCTTAAACCACAGAATTACCATTTAGGATAATTTAATACTTTGGTGTAGCGAAAATGTTAATAGAACCACAAGCAGTATTTCTGGCCTCAGCAACCTATTTCTTAATTACACTTTAAATATTTAGCCTGATGGTTTGTGTGAAGAATGAAAACTTGGAGTTGAATATCTTGGGCAATCAGTGCGCATCCTACCCAATATTTCTTTCATTCTGTTTTTTATAAATTTCTCACTAAATTCTATTATTTTTTGTTTTTTATAGATATAGACACTATTCTATTTATTTTGCATTTCTAGTTATTTCTGTAATTAGATTTTCCCTTAGTCATAAACAATAGTAGGCATTTCCCCAACATTTAATGATTTCAGAGGGCCTTCAGTTAATTTCACCTCTCTGAGGTAGGATTATAACCATTTAACAGATGAGGAAATAAGTAAGACATTCCAGTGATCCATAGTAGGTCAACTCAGAAATTATGGTAGAGTCCAGCTGGAATTAATCTGAACTTCTATGACATTTTTAGTATATTTACCACCATTTAATCATGTATTTTTGTTATATCAAGGAATATTTGTTAATAAATATTTATGAACATTTAAAAGTATACTATTTTAAATATACAGAAGTATAATGTTATTGAATATAGATTGAATATCTGTTGATGAAACACTTTGAAAGATTATTCTATAAAGAGTAAATAATTAAGTACACACAATATTGCTGTTAGATTGAATGGTGGTAACAGAAAAGGATCCATATTACTGAGTTTATCCAATTTAGATTTATTGTTGGCAAGTTACAAGAAAAGGTTTTAGAACTAAAGTTCTATTCTAATATTTCTTCTTTTATTCCCATTTAAGAAGAAAAGTATAGATGGAATGAAGGCAGATGGGTTGGTCACTCTAAAAACTGGGAAGTTTTCCCCAAATCAGGCAGCCTAGTGGTCTGTGATTGAAATCTCACTTAACTTGTCTTGCTGAGAGGAAAAGTCCTTGCTGCTGCAAGCCCCCTTCAGTGGGATGGGGGCTCAAGGCATGGTGGGACCCTGAGTGTCCAGCCCTGGGTGGGAGTGGTGGCCCCACCCCTTCCTGGCCTCCTGCTACCTGCCAGCCACCTGTCTCTTTATTCAGTCTTAAGCTACTCTCCTTTGCTTCTGTCTTTCATCACAGCCTAGGGAGTTTGGATCACAGAAAGATGACGTTTTCTTGTGAGGATACTTTCCTTGCGTTCAGAAGAGAAAAAATGACTCATCTCTCCATGATTTCTCACTATCTAAATCTAAGACTGTCGAAATTATATCTCAATAAAGCTGTGATTTAAAAAATTTAGGAGTGCAGTTTAGTTGAACAAAGACCTTAAAAAAACGGTATTTACTTAGCATTTCTCTGCTCCTTCAGCCCACACCATGCGGGACCGATGCTCTCCCTTCCTCGCCCCTTGTGGCTTGCACTCACTCTAAGACCTACTGGGAAATACATCTCTGTCGTAATTATTTGACTTTTACATGCGCGCTCATTTTAATAGCTTAATATCAAACTTCATGTGTGTGTCTGATGTTTCAGATTGTTGTTAACTTAATTTTTCTTGTGCTATGCTAAACTTAAAGACTAAATAGTATAAATATCAAAGTTATTAATTTGCTTTTTTAATTTTTCAAATCATACAGCTTACCTTTTAAGCGTTCAGAATTTTTTAATTAATACATTTATGTTGCTTCTCTTTTATTAAACTTCAAACATCTTTTTTGTTTACTCATGAACAGGTGCTGCTTTCATGTTCCCATGTGTTCCACAGAGTAAGTAAACCCTGCTGCACTCCCACAACCGAGCGCGCCGCGTATCGTTCTCATCCTCACAGCTCAGAGAAACCTTACTCACGTTAAAGTCTCCTAAAAGGAGCCATTTGTTTTATTCATAATCACCATTTATAGTTGGAAACATGACTGTAGGCTATAGTACAATTCATCCTGTTTTGAAAATCATGAATTTTCTGCGACAAAAGAACCACAAATGTTTGTATAACAGATTGTTGTTAGTGCACATCAAAGTGAGTGATAGCTTAATTCATATGCTCTATCTTTGTGTTAGTCTTATACACAAGCATGACTTACCTTTACACTAGTTGACTTTCAAAAGTTTTTGATGTCTGTGCATGTATATTCTTGTAAAAAAAATCATTTTTAGAACAGGTTTCATGAGGAAGGTGTTAACATCTGATGAAACTTCTTCACTTTATAATCTAAATTGGATTAAGTCTCATAATTATGAGAGAAAAGAACACTATAATTACATTAGAAGTAAAAATGTTTAAAAGTAATTACTCATAAAATTTTAAGTGAAATGTTTTTCCTCAGGCATGCCTTCAGGCTTTTGAAAAGTTCACAAATAAGAAAACCTGTCCCCTCTGCAGAAAGAACCAGTATCAGACCCGAGTGATACACGACGGGGCCCGCCTATTCAGAATAAAGTGCGCAACAAGGTACGCAGGGTCTCTGCCGCCCCTGGGCCGCCTGTGCCCGTGCAGCATAAGGGAGACCGGTGGCCATCATGCCATGGTAACTGATTTGGGAAGATACAGGGATTCTCTCTCTCCTCGGCCACCGTCATCTCCCCGGGGCCTCAGACAGCACAGGGCTCATATAGCAAGTACGGAAATATTTGTCCAACTGGAGTCATCCAGAGTGAATCATTGTCAAACATCTGTTTCAGAATCCAAGCCCACTGGAGAGGACACGTTGTTCGAAAGTGGTACAGAAACCTGAGGAAAACAGTACCTCCCAATGATGCCAAATTAAGGAAAAAATTCTATGAAAAAAAGGTAGGTATAGATCATTAATTCCTCAGATACAGTCTCTACATGCAGGGACTCCTTTGGGGTCCACAGGGCTGACAGAGGCACTAAAACTTCACAGTTTCACTTTGAAGACTTACTTCATTTTTTAGGCCTTTTTTTTAGTGGTTGAGATGCTGCTAAAAATCCTCTTCAATTTTCCAACCTATATGGTAAAATACTTCTAGATTTTCTTCTCTAGTTAAATCACAAAATTTATAAAATTAGGATAGGTTAAATTCAAAGCAACTTTGGCTGGGCCATTTCATGCCAGTTGTTTAAATAAACTAATCTCTTCATATGAAACAATGGAAACAAGCTAAGTGTCTCCCACCCCGGAACTGCGAGTGAGTGAAGAGAGCAGGTGTGCGTCGTGCGGTGCTGGTGGAAGTGGAAGCAAACGGTAGAGACAAAGCTCCCCGGCGCTGCCCCTCACCGCGAACTGGGCCTCATAGGATCCTGCTGTAGAAACAAAGAACTTCCATTTCTGGGCTTTCCTTTAACCACTTTTTATCTTTTATTTTTACTTTTGGGGGCTTATTTGACAGTTCTCCATTCCTGTACCCCATACAAAAAGGACAGGCATGGCGGAGTGGGAGGAGCTGCCGGGCCAGGATGGGTCCCGTTTCTGTCCCCATCAGCCTTGAGGCTGCAGGCAAATGACAGGGACCATGGCTCCGAGGCCTGTTCCCTCCCCATCATCTCTACCTTGCAGAGCTGGTCTAAGAATGGACACAGTATTTATAAAGGCCTAGCACACAGGAGGCACTGGAAAATTTGTATTTATTATAAATATTAATCTATTGTTCCAGTTCATCTTTATGTAAATTGTTGCAGATTTAGTGATATTCTGTGTTTTGTGTGTGTGTGTTTTATCTTTTATAACAGTACTGTGGTGTCCTGACATAATGTTAGCTTCAGATCACTAAGACAAAACTCAGTCACAGTGTCCTATGACCATTTTTTTGGAAGTGTTATTTACATAATTATTTAGACCTTTTCTAAACTTGGTTGTTTTAGCCTGCCCTCCGATTTATAGCGAGTGATAGACAGGTACTCTTCACGGTACTCAGTCATCCGCCACTCTGCTCTGTGGACGAGCAGGCGTCTGCTCACCACCACGGGGCAGCTGTGGTGCCGAGCTCTGCCCTCACGCGCACCCACTCACCTTCGCCACCCTCCCGTGCCTGGGGAGAGGAGACTTCTCTACAGCGTCCCAGAGCCACACAGGAACCCTAAAAGGAAATAGTTTTGGGCTTGACTATAAAGCAGTATGATTTTTTTTCCTAACAACCTTTCTGGTCACTTAAGTATTTATCCCAAGTAATGTAGTTATAAGTATGTGCAAAAGAAAGAATAGTGCTTATTGTGATGCCGCTATGCCTCAGATTTAATCAAGAAAATATATTTGATTTGCTTCCAGAAGTAGGACAACTTTAGCTGCAATATCAATGTTGTGAGCAAAGCGCCTTTGTCTCAGAGACAAAGAAGTTGACCTGGTGGGGTGGAGAGTACGAATCAGCCGCTGAGGCTCGGGAAGCCAGCAGTGCTGTCCCTCACCTGGCGTGGGAGGTGGCACCCTCTGGTGGGGAGCAGCGGG
>VBSM01000865.1:1450917-1466795 GCA_008086735.1 Cheirogaleus medius | reverse complement strand
GCCGGGGAGAGAGCGTCTGCACTTCTGCCTTCCTGTAAGAAAAGTATTCTTCTCCAAGTCACTCATGTCCCTTGGAATTGGGGAGCATAGGATAGTTAGGGAGAGGGGACAGAGCTGTGGCAGAAGACACCCTCTCGTTTCTGTCTACAGGTGGTCCTGTGAAAAGCTTTCCATTTTTCAGTGCTGCCCAGTGATTCTTTTTCAAACATCCCTATATTAAAGAATAAACAGCAATCAGTCTAAAAGTCCTGGTAATTTATTGGATAAAAAGAATATATGCCGCCTTCATTTTTTCTTGGACAGGACGCATTCCTCTTTTACCATTTAGAGAGCAGCGTGCTGAGTTCCTTTCCAGCTCTCAGCTCCCCGTGTTTGTTATCTAGTCCTCACTCCTGGCCAAGATAACAGCCTCAGCCTAACTGGTCTTCACGCTCACTCAGCAAACACACATGCTCGGCCAAGTTACCATTTTCTAACAAAGTCAGAGATGGATAATCTCTAGTGCTGTAGTTCCTTCTCATTTCAGTAAATGACTGTTGTCCACAATTGTTTTCATCCTTCTTTTATATTCTTTCCATGCTTTCTATGTTCAGTAGTGTAACGTCAGTCTTATTCTCTGAGCTACTCTTAGTAATTTCTAATATGTAATAGTGTGTTGGCTCTCAAATCATAAATCATTCATTGTTTTCTCTTAAAAATTTTTAATTCCAGATTTAATAGTCATTTCACCTCATGTGTATAAATATTTTTTCATGTGCACACATCATCTTATAATAACTTTTGAAAATATAGACTATGCTTTGCTTTCACGTAAAGCAGTCAGGAGGCTCATTCAGCTGAGTGGCTGCACTATTATCTGTGATTCTGTGACACATGAGAGGTTCACTCACATACTGGTTTTCTACTCTGCAAAAGGTCCAGTATCGACAGGATTATTTTGAGAACCAAAAGTAAGGAGATTTTGAGTCTGTAGCCGGAAGCTGAGAGCACTGTGGTGTCTCAGGCTGTCCTGTGCTGGGAGGTGCCATTAATGGGGCTGCTCCAAGTCTCAGAATGTTTTTCAGTGGAAAGAACAGGGGCTGTAGCTTTACTTGCCAAGATTTAACTGTGTAGCAATTCTCCCTAGAGTTTTATAACCTCTGCAAATAAATCCTCCCAACTAAGAATATATTTTCAGTTTCTTTAAGAAAGATAAGGAAAACCACACCCAGCTGGCAGGTGAGCAGGGGGGCTCTCTTCCTCCCCATCCCTCTCACCCCTGCCTCCGGGAATGGCCTCATTGCTGCACTTGCATGGAGGGCTGGGGCCCCTGGGGAGTCCTCATCACCCCTAGTGCTCCCAGTACTTGTTTTGTGAGTTGAATCTCTCCCACAACTTCACTTACTACTTCTGTGAGGAGGATTATCACATCGATAGCTCTGTTCCCATTCCACATTCAGCTCTGTAGGTCTGTTCCCATCCCACATCCAGATCTGTAGCTCTGTTCCCGCCCTGGATCAGCTCTGTAGCTCGTTTCTAGTCCTATATTCCCAACTGCCTGCATTCCTGTTGTTTCGTCTATGCCTAATTCATCCCTCTACTGTATTTCTCTTCATGTGCCCTCAGCACTGTGCACTGCCACCTCCCATCCACCTGTGTCTGTTGTGGCAAGTGTATAAGCTCACTCTACGGTTGTGCCCGTTCTTACTTGTCACCCCCACCTCTACTGAAATGTACCCACTTTTCAAACCCCAGTTTAAGCTTTCATTGGTCTTCTCTAAACCTCTGTTGTCTGTAGAAATAATACCACTCAAGAGATAGAGAAAGAACAGAAGTATAAATTATATTTGAGCTTATATGTTACAAATTTGATTTTTCCTTTGGGGTCTTTGAAGATGGTACCAGAAAATCTGAATAGCTAATTCACTTAAGCTGAATATCTAAGGAGAAATTGATAAAGCAGATCAGAATTTTTTTTTTTGTAGGTGTGTTGAGGGAGATGGGTGTTGAGAACAAACTCTACAAGTTCTTCAGAGCAGTGGCCTTCAGACTTTGCCTCAACCCACAATAAAAAATATGTCCCATACAATGACCCAGCACATACGTACATTTCACAGAAATAAAACTTTCACAAAACCAAACCTCCTCTTACCCCATGCACCACACTGGTTGTCTGTGTGGGCACATGCCCTACATGTGTACATGCCTATGTGAGTGCAACTCAAAGGCTGTCCTTTATGATACAGAACATGCCTTAGTCATTTATCAAATGACTCTTACATTTGATCATTTTTTCTACCTCTCCAACTTGATAAAACTCATTCTCTTAACTATAGGAATGCTCTAGGAAATGTTATTCTATAATTTGAATCTACAGTTTTAAAATGCCAACATGTTTAATAAATCTGAAAGATTATTGAACTAGGTTATTGAATTTCACATTACCCAGGTGGGATGGTTAATTTATGTGTCAACTCAACTAGACTAAGGGATGCTCAGATTATCTGGTTATATATTATTTCTGGGTATGTCTGTGGGGGTGTTTCCAGATAAGATCAACATTTGAATCGGTAGACTCATCTCCCCAGTGTGAGTGAGCAAGATCCAACCCTTTGAAAGCCTAGAAAGAATAAAGAGGCTAAGGAAGGGGATTCGCTAGCTCTCTCCCTCCCTCTGTCTCTGCCTAACTTGAGCTGGGACACTGGTCTTCTGCAGATATACAGAAATGGAGATGTTCCCATATAAATGGATATAATTTTTAAATTATACAAGAATGTTATATACAACTTCATGCCATTAAATCTGAAAATATAATAAAAATTACTTCCTGTAAAAATAGCAAACATGGAAAGAAATTTAAAGTACAAAATGAGAAAATTATATGAGTATCTCAATTTTTACTGAAAAGATATTAAATAAAATTTAATAGCCATTCCTAATAATGACAGTCAGCAAACTAGAACTAGACTGAAATATCCTTGTCACAATAAAGACTATGTATCAGAAACTAAACATAGATTGTTTTAGAAAATGAAACCCTAAAGATGCAAAACTAGGCTACTCAACTGCCATCACACTTTGGCCAATCCTTGCCAATGCAATAACACAAGAAAACAAAATATATACAACACACAAAAATATGTTATATATTATATAAACCCATATATTTTATATATGGATTTAAAATGCATAAAATCATTTGAAAAATTATTAGAAGTAAACTATTAGAAGATGTTCAAATTCAAGATAAAAATGCAAGAATCACTTTCTGTATAGCAATAATAATCAGATATAGAATATGATGGGAAATGATCACTTTCATAATAGTTAATACCTAAAAGTAAATTTAACAAGGAATGTGCATGACACTAACAATAAAAAAGTGTTTTTATGATGAAATAAAAAACTTGAATAAAATGGTTGACATTTTATGTTGGATATAAGTAAAAATATCCATTTTCCTCATAAAAATTTAATGTAGTTTCTAACTCCCAAAGGACATGTATTTGGAATTTTACAGGTTAATTCTAAAGTTTATCTAGAGAAGTATGAGGAGCTTATAATTTTTTGAAAGAAAGGTTAAATGAGTTAGAACAGCTTTGTTAGATATCAAAATATGTAAATTTGTGAACTAAGATTCTTGTGAAATAGACAGATGATTGATGAAACAGTAGAAATCATATATCTCAGCATATGGAAATTCTTAGTATACAGTAAAGGGGCTATTTCCCATCAGTGGAGAAAAAATTATTTCAGGAAAATCCGGGAATGTAGTCCATTCATGCGGAGAGGGAATAAAGAACATTACTTAACTGCTTCGGTACGGCGCTCACTGGCCGCAAAGCCTTGCCCACAGCCGGCACTCACAGTCCGCACGGTAGTTTGTGCTGTGCATTGACGATGAATCTGTTTTGCTCTTGTGTGATGAGGAAAGCTTTAAAGCACTGAAAGCTTGTTTTACTTTACAGGCAGCTTTACTTGTAATGTAAATCAGAATAGGTAACATAGACATATATGTTTTCATTACGTTATTTTTAAATGTTCACAATTTTATTTTGATAAATGAAAAATTAGAAAAGTCATATCACGGCTGTCGGCTAAAGTCGCTGTGCACGTTTATCTGTGGCTGTCGACTATAGTTGACGCTGGTACCGAAGTGGTTAATACCACATGGCCACAAAAGTTCCACATGAATTAAATATTTCAACACTTTTTAAATGAAATGAAGAGAGTCAGACAACTTGCTGCCTGCACTTAGGGAGAGACGATTAGCGAGCGTGCCCCTGATGCAGCGTGTGCAGTTGGAAGCTGTTGAGCAGCGTGCGAGCCCAGCTTCAGTTCTCTTGGACACTGTGTGGCGAGTGATGCTGTAGTGGCTTTTACTAATTTCTAAAGGCTGGTCTGTAGAAATACACTGCAAGAATACACTAGGTGGTAATTTGTCCTGTTAACAAGGGAAAATGATCATCTTTCTTTGAATTTTTGGTAAACGTGGAATATTTGCATATATATATATAATACAGATGTTAGCATTTAGGGGTTGCAGTCATTTTCTTGTGCCTTTTAAAAGATGTAATCATGTAAGTAGAATAAAGGTTTTACAGTTCAAAACTAGAATAGCTTAATAACAAACAAACGTGGAACGTACAACCACACACCCTGTGCTAGTAAAGAAAGTAGCCGTCCCCCACAGAGTGCCTTTACACACGATTCTGACTGTCATCTAGTTTCACAGTACACACTGCTTTACAAAAATAACTAAATATCATTTTTTCTAATGATAGAAACAGAATTTATTAATATTATTTTAATCAAGAAACAAACTTGTGTGTTTCAGTAAAAAAAAGTTTGAATCGTTTTCCTTTAATTACCTATAAAAATATTTTTTTGACATAAGGTTATAAGTAAAATGAGGCTATGTATGCCTCTAGAAATCTAGAAATCACAGATTAAGATATTTAAAATAAAAATGTAACTGTTGGTCTTGGGTTCTCAACTCAGGCTTCAGTTTCTTATATTCATCCTTATTTTTTCATCTTTTTTTATTTATTTACATTTTCTCATCCTTACTTTATACTTCTGAAAGTTCTTCAGAGCTAAAAATGTGTACTAAAATAAAGACCAGCTTCAGATGAATCAATGTCTATAGGTTTCCTAGTAATACATCCATTAAAAATAAATAAATTCCAAAGCCAAAATGAACAATGACTTTATCAAGCCTCCTTTGAGTGAAAGACTAGCTTTGTAATATAGTCAGCAACATTCCAGAAATGCCAGGTTTCTCTACATAGTATGGGAAGCCACCTACGTGTATGTTCACACATACCTCATCACCCGCCCCACACTTAAATGTGCATGGAACTGTAGATCAGTGAACTATTATCAAGCTCTAATGTTTGAATCTTAGAAATTGGAAATTTTGCAAAGCAAAATGTGTAATAATTAATAATATCCAATATGGTAAACTCATAATTATCTATGGAACAACAATAGTTTTTAATTCTGGTAGTAACATATAAAATCTCCAGCTACATTTCTAAGCTGCATCTCCATATAGACTATTGGTGAATGTTAAATTAATGTAAATCCATTTTATTTTTAATCTAAAAAAATTAAATTGCAAATTACTAGGAGAAATAAGTCATGTGACACGCTCCTAAGTTAAAGACAGATAAAAATTGGATGCACTACCTCCATTAGTCAGTAAAATCAGGAAGTTGTAACTGATTCTCCATTTCAAATTCTATATTCCAGTGGCTTTTAGACTTTTAGAGTCTGCAGAACTGTAAGAGAAATCTGGGGTGCCAACAAAGTCATTGCCAACTTTTAAAACTTTTTATTTTACTAAGTAAGAGTTTGAAAAAAACACCACCACCATATACCATCAGAACCATTTCATTTAAAAAAGGCTATTTTAACACCAGAAAAGTAGAAAGTACCTGACCACACACTAACGGATATCCCTTTTACACTGCAGACATTTAGCTTTTCAAAATTTCACTCAGCTGACTTGACTTTCCTTTGCTGGCAGATAAGTGAAAACTTCTTTGCCACACTTGGGAACCACTGGTTTAGGTCAAAGATAAGTTACCTCAGGAAAAAAAGAAGTCTAATCATTAGAAAGAAAGACAAAAAGGGATAGTAGTGAATTTGATGTTTTTAGACATGATTTATTATGAAGTGTTTGTTTCATTTATGTTTTAATATCTCACTGGGATAGATATGTTTTTAATACTCTAGATTAGCTCAGGCCATTCTATTTTTATAAATTAAGCTATTTTACTTGTAAAGGAATTGTGGTCTTGTATTTTCACTCCTCTATTACAGGAAGAGTTAATGAAGTTTTTTCTTTAGTTTTCATGCATCTATTGGGTGTTAATAAATAAAATACAGGGATCATCTTTCTACAAACAGGAATGCTTACATACACTGAGAATTTTTCACAAACTTGCCTTGCTTTAAAATGTCATTGACACATTCCTAACAAAACTGAATCACAGCAGTGATGTAGTGCCACAATGTATGTTCTTTTAACTATTTTGCAGTCTTGTGGTAAGAACTGAAAGGGTCAAATGTTGAGTTTTGTACTCTTAAGTAAGTGTCAGCGAATTAAAATTCGGTAAGAAATGCCTTTGTCAGAGACGGTATTTCAGTTGTCTGGGGATAATACAGTAGTCCTCGTACACTTATTCATTCAAGTTTTGACAAACTCAGATCAAAGAGGCCTGGAAAGGTCACTGAAGCTGTTATGCTAATACCCACCACCAGTGTGTACCCAAAGCCCAGAGTGTTGCCCAGAATGCAGTGATTGGTCCTTGAATGCCTTTGATCCTTATCGAGAAATGCTGCTAGCATATGTCATATAATTGAGGTATGGTCTTTTATTGCTGCAATTAAAACTTTTCAAATGCATTATATTATCTCCACCCCAGCTAAAAGTCCTAACCATTGTTTAAAAAGTGGGGTTAGTGATTTGTCAGATGCTGGGGTTGACTTTAGGGGCTGCCCGCTCCCACACCCTCCAGCAGGAGATTTCTCTGACTTTTTTCATTTACATCTCACCAAACAGCATAATGGTCTTAAAGTTTGTTTAGTCCTTTGACTTCCTTTATCACATAGAGATGGCAAACATTCTGTTGCTAACTTCAAGTGGCTCCAAGCAGCAAGACTGGAAGGATATTAAACCAGTAAAAGCTTATCAACTGATTCATTGATATGCTGTAAATTCCAGGCTTTTCATTTTGCTTTTGAGGGTGGCCATAAGTCAACACATTAGTAAGCAATTTGCTGACATCAAGATGGATCACTTAAAAAGGCCTCCTGGGTAGACAAAGTTCACCTGGGTACTTTTGTTGGTATATATTTTTTTAATGTTTAGCCAGTATGTTACTAGTAAATGACCAGTAAATTGCCTTACATATCAATAACTCAAACTCTTAGTTACTTAATTTATCATATTATCTATCAGAAATATGAGGCTGAAAAGGAAAAAATATTTTTACATTTTCCTAAAATTAAAAAATCTTATATATTTTTTCTGTTTCTGTAGAATTCATGATATTAACCATTCATTAGTTTAAAAGCTAGAACTCAGTTGTCAATTTTTTGTCTGCCAGTTCTTG
This sequence comes from Cheirogaleus medius, assembly GCA_008086735.1. Classification (NCBI taxonomy): domain Eukaryota; kingdom Metazoa; phylum Chordata; class Mammalia; order Primates; family Cheirogaleidae; genus Cheirogaleus; species Cheirogaleus medius. Next base: position 1,459,194 of record VBSM01000865.1, on the reverse strand, counting down.
CCATTTCAGTTACTCAGGTCATCAACCCACATGAAAAGTAAGAGAGTAAATAAGGGAAGAAAGAACACTGAACAAATTTGACATTTCAAGAATATTTGATAGTAGCTACACTTCGGATATTACTTTGAATTGACTACAATAGCTAGTCAATAAATAAATGTTGATTTGACTTTTAAAAATATCACCTTGCTAACTTATAATAAAAATAAGAAGTCATATCATTTCACTTTTAGAAATTTGCCCTAAGTGTATACTAAACAATTTTCAGTATATTTACTAATAAGCTAATGTCAATATTATGATTATAAGCTAAATGTTGATGTTTTATTGAATTTTGACACCAGAAGCAACTTCAAAATCATTCTTTACAGGCATTGTCCTTTTTCTTTTTTCCTTTTTTCTTTTTTTTTTTTCTTTTTGATCCCCTCAAATAGATTTCTTTTGCACTCCTTTAGAATAGGTACATTTGGGACACATATTTGTCCTCATTTCTAATCTATTGTAACCCTAAAGTCAAAACTTTTTATTGATGCTAAGGGCCTTACAAAGATGAATCAGTGCTTCCCTGAATCTAAGGTACTCATTCAGGAGATAAGAAATGCACACAGGAAAAAGATAACACTTGCCAGCCAGTGATACCTGTCAAATGAAGGGTCCAGAAGTGCACTATGAGAGTTCAGAGAGGAGAGAAATCACTTCCAGCCCAAGTACATTGGGATGCATGTGTAAAATTTCCAGCAGTCATTCATATGCATGAAGTCAAGGGAACAGAAAAATATAAGTATTATTCATCGAGCTGAATAAACAAGTTTGGCCAGATCATAAGATTCATGTAGGAAAATAGTGAAAAGAAAGGTTGGTACCCATAGATAGTTGAGAGGCCATCAGAAGTTCATGGTGAAGTGTCTGAGAGGGCGCACACCCCGATGCTGGTACGGTCCTCAGGGGGACATGCACACCACCCCCCTTGCCTGTGCACTCTTTCCTTCCCCTGTGCACGCTCACCTCTCTCACTCCTTCCTTCTTCCCCAGGTCTCCCAACCACGCTGCCACCTCTGCCCAGAGTCCCTTCCAGTGCAACTTCTTGAGAAGCCTGTCAGATTCCACCCCTTCCTTACTGCTCCCATTGTCTCTTATAAGTCCTCTGCTACAGCAGGCAGCACGTTAGATTGTCAGTGTTGTTTTTTCCTGCTTAATTGGGAGATAGATCCTCGTTAAAGGGACAAGTGTTTGTCATCTTTGATCCTCAGGCTAGCACAGTGCCCTTGAAACAGTAGCTCAGCAATTCCCAAACTATTTGAACACACAGCCACTTTAGAAATTGTCATCCATTCTGTCATTCACTGTGCAAAACTTGTAACTGGTAAATTAAAAGTTAAAATTATTTAGTTTAGGCTGGGTACAGTGGCTTACACCTGTAATCCTAGCACCCTTGGAAGCCAAGGCAGGAGGATGGCTTGAACCCCAGGAGTTTGAGGTTGCAGTGAGCTGTAATGATGTCACTGCACTCTAGCATGGGGGACAGGGCAAGATTCTGTCTCAAAAAAAAATAAAAATAAAAAAATAAATTTAGTTTAGTTTTAATAAAATCTATTTTAATAATCTTTTACCACTATTGCTTATAAAGGGAATTGTTCTCGTTTAAGAAATGCTTTTAATTTCTTTTCTTTTCTTTTCTTTTCTTTTCTTTTTTTTTTTTAAGACAGAGTCTCACTCTGTTGCCCGGGCTAGAGTGCCGTGGCATCAGCCTAGCTCACAGCCACCTCAAACTCCTGGGCTCAAGCAATCCTTCTGCCTCAGCCTCCCGAGTAGCTGGGACTACAGGCACGCGCCACCATGCCCAGCTAATTTTTTCTATTTTTAGTTGTTTGGCTAATTTCTTTCTATTTATAGTAGAGACGGGGTCTCACTCTTGCTCAGGCTGGTCTCGAACTCCTGAGCTCAGGCAATCCTGCCGCCTCAGCCTCCCGAGTAGCTGGGATTACAGGCATGCGCCACCATGCTTGGCTAATTTTTTCTATATATCTCTAGTTGGAAAATTAATTTCTTTCTATTTTTTAGTAGAGATGGGGGTCTCACTCTTGCTCAGGCTGGTTTCGAACTCCTGATCTTGAGCGATCCTCCCGCCTCGGCCTCCCAGAGTGCTAGGATTACAGGCGTGAACCACAGCGCCCAGCCAATTTCTTTTAAATTAAGGAAGAAAAAAGTAGTAATTGCTAGTAAGTGTGAAAATGATATTTTGTTAGGCAAATGAATATTGAAATATAACTTAGACTTAACTGTGGGTAACAGCATTACAGGTCCATCTAAACTGCTCTCATGGACTGGCATTTGGAGTTTTTGTACTTTGCAAACTTCTTTTCCAGGAAGGCCTAACAAGGTTTTGAGCTGCTACTTACCAGCTCTTCTGCGCGGAGGCAGGGCGTGAGCACCGCCATCCTCGTTCGCCCTCACTCACTCCAGATGCGCTCTGACTGCAGGTTGCTGGTTCCTGCCTGCTGCAAGGGCACCCTGCCTTCATAAGGGGGCAATAAATAAAACATTTTGTTAAAAATTTCAAGAAGTAATAAGTGCCAGGAAGAAAAATATGAAGAGAGGAAGGATGTAGAGAGTGAAGTGGAGAGTGAAGTGTTTTAAATAAGGTGGAGATAGCTGAGGAGGTGAAATCGGAACAGAAACCAAAATGGAACAGGCCAGGCTGCAGCTCCCTGCGACTGCCGGGCTGAGGAGCGGGTTTGCGGGGCGGGCGCGGGCCGGTGGGTGCTTCGGAGCAGGAGAGCTGTGCCCTGTGGGGTCTGGTCCGCAGCCTCCAGGGCCCTTGCCGGGCAGCAGGTGGACTGAGCCTGCACCGGGAGCTGAGCAGGGGCAGAGCCAGATATGCGCCCCCGAGGGCGCCCTGGAGGCGCGGTGTGCACTTCGGCAGCGTTCAGAGGCGGACCCACAGGACGTGCCGATGAGTCACATCTTGGGTTTGGGGAAAAGGGAGGGCCAAAGGTCGACTGCTAGGATTTGGGCCTAAGCTAGCAAACTGGCCCTGGACCAAGACGGGAGGACGGCACCGAGGGGCAGTTCTGGGGCTGGCAGGGTCTGTTCCAGCTAGGTCTAGGTCAGAAAGGAAGCGCCCGCTGGCGGCGCGGTGCACACATGGGGAGGGCAGGGGAGCTGTGCAGCCCCGCACGGGATTTCAGGGGTCCGGGTCTCAGCTGACGGGGTGTCCAGCTGGGGGGGGGTGTGAGGTCAGCGGGGAAAGGGAATAGAGGAGGAAGAGGGGGTTTGGTGGAGGCGGCCAAACCTGGGGGGCAGGAGGAGCATTTCCAGAAGCAGGGGCTGCAGTTGTGATAAAGGTGTGAGAAATGGGGCCACAGGAACCCTGGCGCCTCGGCACCCCAAACGCAGGGCCCCTGCAGGGGACTCCCCACAGAGGGGACACTGGCCTGCTCTGCTGCTGAGGAAAGGTCTAGAACAGCTGTGAGCAGCCGAGCCGAGGGCAGCTGGCGCAGGGGCAGACCTAGGGGTTGACTGCTTTGTTCCGGGTGACAGGAAGGAAGAGCAACGCCCAGTGCCATGGAAATGAAAAAGCAGACCACGCTTAAAAATCGGGGAAAGTGCCATTAAAGGTACTAAAAGTATAAAACTGTCCTTTCTTCTGCGGCCTCTCTCTCCAGTTAGCATGTATTTTTTATTTGCTATTTCGTATTATTCTAAGCAAAGAAAAAAATTTAAATTATTAGTATGAATTTTACCATTCATCCTGATATACTATATGATACCTGTTTTAAGTGCAAATATGAGAGCATTTAATGCGTATGTGGAATCACCAAAATTACAGTTTGTGTTTCCTACTTCATGGTACACCCACGCATTTCATTCTTACCAGAACAGCTGGAATGCAGAACAGGCCCTGGGGTTTCACTTCACTTTTTGACACACGTTCTATGGCTGCACGCTCTACCTGCGGCTCACTGAGGAGAAGGGCCTCCAGGGAAGGAACTCTCGCTGCCCTCTATTTCCCATCCTTCTGGGCCGTCATTTTCGGCGTAGGTGGTTCTGCGAAGTGACATTCCTAAAAAAGGACTTGGCAGGGTTCTGTAGAGTTGTTGGGATTCAGAGGGGAAGAGAACATGTGGGACGGAGGCAATGGCTTGAAGCGGCAAAGGCTGAGAATTTTCCAGATTTAAGAAGCCCTGCGAACCCCATTGTGATTAAAATTAGAAAAGGACACTTCTAAGTGATCTTAGAAGCCGGAGAACAAGGATAAAGGATGTCAGAGGAGCAACACTGGGACCAGGCAGATTTCAGGAGCAGCAGGAGCCGGGAGACCGGGAATGACCCCTGAGCATCCAGGAAGACACCCAACCATCAGCCTAGAACTCTGCAAGCCACATGAAACTTGCGCTCAACAACAGAGGCAAAAGAACAATTTCATATAGACAAAAAGAGTTTGCCACTAGAATGTCTTCATTAAAGGAAATTCTAAAGGATGTATTTCATGAAGAAAGAAAATGCTCCCAGATGGGAAGTCTGAGGTGTACGCCGTAAAAATGTGGGTACATCTAATAGAAACTGATTTTGCCAAACAAGAATAATAATGTCTCACAGGTTAAAAGAGAGAGCGAGCTTAAATACATGACAAAGTAACACAAATCAGGAAAGGAAAATTAAAGTGCCCTAAGATCCTTATATTGTTTCAGGGGATAAAAAGTATGATTAATTTAGACTTTAATATGCATTTCTAGGATTATGACTAAAAGAAGAGAAATACAGTTTTAACTTTCAAAGTAGTAAAGAGAAAAAATAGAAATTTTTAATTGAAAAGCAGAAATAAAACAAAAACCAAGGCAGGACAGATAGAAAACATAGAACAGGATGGGTGCATAGTTTATAGTGTGTCTGTAGTCATACGGATTGGATTCCAGTAAAAAAAAAAATCCAATTATGTGTATTACTTGGAACAGATGTGCGAAAACATAGGAATTGTGTATATATAATATATATATAAACTCTCTACAGAAGAAATCTGGTGTATTGATATCAGACAAAATAGATTTTTAAGCAAAGCATTATTAGAGATAATGACATAGAATACCACCCCTAGCAAGTGTAGTGCACATATTCTTTCAAAGTATAGATATATTGTAAAAATTGACCATATACTTGACCATAATGCAAATTTCATCATAGTTTATGAAATGTAAAACATGTAGACTATGACCATATTGCATTTAAGCTAGAAATAAACATTTTTTTAAAGAAACAAGACCAAGCACAGTGGCTCATGCCTGTAATCCCAGCACTTTGGGAGGCTGAGGCAGGAGGATCCCTTAATCCCAGGAGTTTGAGTTTACAGTGAGTTATGATCGAGCCACTGCACTTCAGCTGGAGTGAGAGAGACCCTGTCTCTAAAAGTTTTTTAAATAAAAAAACTAGAAATACCTCCCATGTTTGGCAACTAAGAAACAGTTCTAAATAACCTACTGGTCAAAGAAAAAATTATAATGGAAATTAGAAAATGTTTTGGATTGAGTTAATAGTAAAAATACACATTAAAACCTGTGGAATATGACCAAAGGAATATTAGTCTGCTATACTAGGTTTTTGTTTACAGAATCAAAGTCTGAGTATAGAATACTCAAAGTCTAACATATCCTAAGCATTTGTTTGCTTTTTGGCTACATTACACCAATTACCATTAAGACTGGAGTATTAAGCACTGAGGTCTACCCTCCCCCAGCTTTATTTGGTGTATCTGCAACACCAAGAAGTCTATTTTGAACAAGCACCTACCATGGCCCATGCACGTACTAAGCTCTTGAGAGGATCTGAAGGTGCAATATGATGACAGATAGGAAAACCCTTAAAAACTCTGAGTGTATTGTCAATGTTAACAACACTGCTGGCCCCAGGAACCAATATACTAATGAAGGAAATAGACTTTGTATGCTACAGCAACACTTTAAGGCAGAAGGAGGCACACCGGGGTAAGCTAACATTTAACATTGGCCCTCGGGGTCTTAGTCATCAATAAGGCCACTTATGAGTCACCCAGCACAGTTGTTCAGAGCATATCAGCTCTCCTCCACCTAAGGCGTTTGATGGAAAAAGTACTTTAAAAAGTCCTGTATGATGCTGTCTTTGAAAGTTTTATCTCAAGCTGCAAGTGTTCATTCATGTAACATCAGGACAGTTGGGATTCTTTCAGTCATCTGGGGATATATGTATATTGTACACCCACACATGTAGTAGGATACACACACACAGATTCATGGTAAATATACATACATAAATTATTTGTGGCTTTGCCATTAATTCTGTTGCTAAGTGACGAGTAAAAGCTTGCTCACAGTGATAGCTACTGCTTGGAGTTGGGAGGATATACCTCTAGGAATGATGACTAAAACTGTGTTAAATACCTTTGCTTCTTAACAAAAATTTAATCAGGTAACTTCTATGACAGTAATTCTCAAACGTGAATGAGCATCACACTCAGGTGGAGGGCTTGTGGAAACACAGATTGCCAAGCCCCAACCCAGACCGACTCAGTAGGTCTAAGAAGTTGCTAAGAAGTTCGCAGGTGCCGATGCTGCTGGTCTAGACCCCACTTTGAGAATATGCGCCCCAAATCATATTGATTGAAGTCATCCCAAATAGTACTTTTTATGTTCAGAACAAATTTGAGAACATACCTCCTAACTTGAAATACTTTGTAAGATCTAGAATAGAATGTGACCCTATTTTCTGAGGTATAATTTTGGAGGAAGAAAAGATCTTGCTTTTCAGGCATATAAAGAATTTACACTTTAGCACATTGACTGCCACACTAGAAAAAAATTTTCCTTGGGGCCACCGTGTTTTATTACAAAAATAGAATAAAAACTTCAAAAACAAAAGGATCCTTTCTAATTTAATGAAAATTTGGGGTTTTTTTTATTGTTTTCTGTGCGTGAGTTACATGCAACTTGAAAAATAGTTCTTACAGCTCCCAAGGTGACGAGACCTGTGAGTTACATACACTTCATGAGGCCTGGGCTCAAAATCAGCAAGAGTTAAATACGACTCACATGACAGTTAATGTGTTAAAAAATAAATAGGACCCAAATTTACAGAAAACCTAAATTACAAAGCATTAACTGGAGGTAACTGTATATGTTTCTAAGTAACTTTTCCTTTTATGAAGTATGGGGAACTCTTCTATCTTCAATAATTTATTTAGAGATCATTAAATATTTGAATGGCCAAGGAACAAAGAAAATTAGAATTTAAGTTTAGGAAACACTGAAGATCATAAATTAAGGTATAGCTGCTAGGCAATTATATTCAGAGCAAAAGAAAATTTGATTCATAAATAGAAAAGCATCCTTTACCAGGCCTCCAAGTGTAGCTAATCCCAAACACAGGTGCCTGAAACATCTTCGACCACTGTGGGCCATGCGCTGTGTTCACAGGATTTTCTTTACTAAAAGAGAACCTTACATCCTTGAAGCCAACACTCCTCCTTCTAACATCTCAGGGGCGAAGGCAAGATGAGGACGCACTCACTCACCAGTCGGGGTCAGACTCCACCACGACACACCCTGTGCTATCTCAGGAGAGAACTGGAAGAGATCACCATGCCCTTGAAGGCACCTTCTGAAGTCTGACCTTAGAGAAACAGCTTCTGAAGGTGACTTAAGTAAACACTACATTCTGCCAAGTTGTTCCACATTAAGAAAGAAAAAGTGAACATGAGGCCTTCAGACTAGAATATTTGAAAGCTGGAAAGTCATAGGCCATCAGGAATGTATGTTCCCCATTCACACATATAAATGTCTGTAAGTGCCTGATGGGCCTAATGCATTTCACTGTTTCCTTCTGCATCCAGACCAATTCCATGAAACAGATTTAACCACTGAATGAGGGTACTTCTAACTGCTGAATCAAATAATCCCCAAATTTCAGTGACGGACAATAGGTTGGGTCTCACTCCCATGGTAATGCAGGTGCTCCCGGCCTGCGTGCAGCGTGCTGACCTGGGGGCATCTGCTCTGCCATCCACTGGGCCTCAGAGACCTGTGTGTCCGTCCAGAAGATCCGAGTCATTTCCATTTGGAAGAACTATTTCACGTGGTCCCACCTAGGCTCAAGGGGGGATGGGAAACGTAATTTCTGAGTGAGACACCAACTTCTGAAGCCAGCTCTGTGCTGTGGAAAGACAGCCAAGAGAGCAAGAAATTCAGGTGATGATCATCACTGTCACGACCCAGTCATTAATTTTTTTTTTTAAAGAAGCTATCGGTGTGG
>VBSM01000865.1:1406924-1450817 GCA_008086735.1 Cheirogaleus medius | reverse complement strand
AAGACTTCTTTTTCTTTTTTATTTTTTTTCTTCTTCTTTTTTTTTTTATCCTTAAGACTTTACAGGCTGATCAAAGACTTCATAGGAGAAGAGGATATAAAATATATGTTGAAAGGACAATATTTTGGATATTTGGTCAAATCAAATATTAAAATTCACCTTTTTAAGAAACTTAATGTGACTACTAGAAATTTTAAAATCACATCTGTGGCTCACACTATATTTCTCCTAGACAGTGCTGATCTAGAGTGTCCCCTAAGGCTTACCATTTAGAAAGTCCTCAAAACAATTTTATTATGCTAAAAGTTTTTTAGTAAGTATGTCATATACCACTTTGAGAAGACTAGGAAGAGAAAAATAATAAAATCAAACATAATCCTTTCCCTAGATCTCTAGAATAAAAATTATTCACTCTGCCCCACCCATGCTCTAATGTTTTCAGTCTTTTCTCATATGAATTCTTTTCCTCCTAAATCTGATAATCCAGATCTTTACAACTTAATTGAAACCCATGAAACTATTCATCCTTCCCAGCCTATCCAAGGAGAGTGACTTCTAGACTTTTAAAATTGTAACCGTGATCTAAATCATCTATCTCAGCATTTCTGCTAATGTGTATGTTCCTAAAAAATCATTCAAAACTTATGGGAAATTGGTTAAAGCAAACAATATAAAACATGGACACTTTGTAAGCAAAACAGTAACAAAACAATCACTATCTTAAATACCCTACTAAAGTGTAAGACACATTACATGTCTAATAAGTAATACAATAAATACAAGACTTTACCTTTTTAGGAAAGGGATGATGACATCTTGAAAGAACGGCTTATACAGAAAGCTTGAACTTTCCTAATTATGGAGGTTAAAATTTTAAAATTCACAGAGATAAGGGTGAATCACATAAACATTTCCAAATTGGAGTGTGTGGCCAAACTTAGTCAAGAGGAAGAAAACAGGCTGAAGAGTATCATGTTATGCTACATTGCAGTTAGCAACTTTTATATTTTAATGGCACAAAAATGAAGACTGGGGGAGGAGGAGAAAACCCATGTGATTTCTATATTACATAGGCACAGTCCATTTTACTAATCACATAAGAACTAATTCATACTACAGATACACGCATTGTGGCAGAAAAGTCTTAATTTTGCTTCATCCTAACAATTCCTGTTTATGCCATCAGGAGGCGATAGCCTGCCCTCCCACAACCAACCAGTGATCTTCCAGTTAAATCGTTTGTCATAACATTGTGCCTTTCTCAATCTTTTGGTATCAAAAATATATTACTTTATAATAACAAACAGAGTAAACAGACAACCTACAGAAAAAGAACTCAAATCAGTAAGAATAAAAATGAACAACCTCATTAAAAAGTGGGCAAAAGTTTTTCAAAAGAAGATAGACAAATGGCAAACAAATATTAAAAAATGCTCAGCATCACTAATCATCAGGGAAATGCAAATTAAAACTACAATGAGATAATAACACCTTACCCCTGACAGAATCGCCATTATTAAAAAGTCAAAATAGATGCTGGCGTGGATGCAGAGAGAAAGGAGTACTTATACACTATTGGTTGGACTGCAAATTAGTACAACCTCTATGGAAAACAGCATGGAGATTCTTCAAAGAAATAAATGTAGACCCACCACTCCATCCCACAATCCAACTACCCAAAGGAAAAGAAGTCATTCTATCGAAAAGGCACCTGTACTCAAATGTTTATCACAACACAATTCACAATTGCAAAGATGTGAAATCAACCTAAGTGCTCATCTGTTTACGAGTAGATTAAGAAAATGTGATGTGATGTGATGTGTGTGTGTGTGTGTGTATACACACATACACCATGGAGTACTACTCAGACATAAAAAGGAATGAAATAATGTCTTTTGCAGCAACTTGGGTGGAAGTGGAGACCATTATCCTAAGTGAAGCACCTCAGGAATGGAAAAGCAAACACCACGTGTTCTCACTAATAATTGGGAGCTAAAAAATGGGCACACACGGGCACCAAGAGATGTAAAGGACATTGGAAACCAAGAAGCAGGTAGTTGGGAGGGGGTGAGGGGTAAAACCTTACCTGTGAGGTACAATGAACACTATTCTGGTGATGGGCACACTAAAAGCCCCAACTTAAAGCATTATACAAGGTATCCATATAGCAAAAACATTTGTACCCCCTTGAAATTAAAAAAAATATATATATATACACATATGTATAACTTCATAAAAAGAACTGAGTTTGGAGGAACATTAGAGACTATATTTAAGGACAATACTTTTAGAGCAAACTTTTCATATGTTTGAGATAAAATGTAATATGCTGTCTCCATTATCTATGCTAGCTGTGAAATCAGAATTTTAAGATAAGTCTTAAAGATCTGTTCTGTACCAAGGGGACCTACAGCTATAAATTTATTGCATCTGCTTAAATAAAGAGATTGGTAAGGTCCTCAGGCAATTGGGATTTTCAAATTATGATTTTAGAGCTCAGTGAGAAAAGCAGAGTGGGTTAAAAACAGTAATTCTCTGGAATTTTCCTCTTTTATGGTCATGCTATAATAATTCACAATCTGCAGCCACAGTAGGAAGACACTAGCAAGCAAAAAGATAGCAGCCAACTCTGGTTACCAAACGCCTGGTGATAACACTGGGAGATTGTGGCATGTGCAGTGACAGTTCTCAAAGATTAGAATAAATGGTGCCAGAGCAGGATGACAGTGTAGCTAATTTTGCAAAATTCTAATTCTTCTCTCAGTTTTTAATTTCAAATGCATTCCTTGCTAACACTCAAGGCTTACATCCAAGTAAACCACAGGGAAGGAAAACAGTATGTCTTTGTCCCCTACCCTTCTAAATTCTTCAGCTGGAGCCCTGTATTATACTAATACAACACAGATTAACAAGAAAAAAGTATACAAATTTATTTAATGTAAGTCTTGTGTGACACAAAGTGTTCATAAGGAAACGAAGACCTAAAAAACAGTTAAACCTGAGCGTTATTTTATGCTAGGTTTGATAAAGAAACATTGGTCCAAGAAGCGAGCTAAAGGTAGTCAAAGGCCTGTTGGTTCAGATGCCTCTGGGCCCTTCCACCCTCTGGTACAGGGAAGGCAGCTCTCACACAGGTCTTGTGACCTGCCTCAGGGGAGGAGGGCCAGGGAGGGGAGCTCAGAGCGTCCTTCCTGCACCCGCCATTTCTCACATCCCTTCAGGAAGGAACATTCCTTCCATAAAATACTCAGTATGCCAGGGTGCCTTATTTTGAAGCTCCCCAGATAGGGGTTCTGTTGATAATCCATCCAGGTAGCTTATCTGGGTCTGCAGTTATCAAGTAAAGTGGCCATATGTTTATTTCCCTGACAAGTATTACTGAAAGATGGAGACTTGAGGAAAGTTAGCAAAGTAGATGGTCAGGCTCAAGAAAGTGCTTCCCTTCCACCTACACCAAGAATTCCCAGCTCAGTGTGTGAGCCTGACCCTCTGCTTCTCAGTTCACAGAAATCAGTCACCGCATACTGTGCTCCTACACCACCAACATAGAAGAGCTCTTTTCAGAAATAGATCGCTGCCTGGCCATAAATCGAAGTGTTCTTCAGCAGCTAGAAGAAAAGTGTGGCCATGAGATCACAGAAGAGGACTGGCAGAAAATCCAAATGCAGGTAGGCTTTGGACTGGCCGCCTGGTCAGTAAATGGAACCAGCCACAGCCGCCAGGAGTGTGTAGGGGATGGTGTGCGAGGGAGGGAGGGTAGCAGCTTCTCCAGGACTCATTCGGGGGGAGCCTGCTCCAGCGGTGGGCCCCTGGGCCTTCGTCCTGAGCTCTGGGATGACCGCCAAGGTCCCTTCAGTTGGAAATTCTGGTTGGCCAGTGCCACTCTGTGAACAGTGAAAACACCAAAAGGAAAGGACTGTCATGCATACCACCTTCCCAGAAAGTTTTCCTGTAAGTTCTAGCCTGCCCTCTTGCATCTGTAGTAGCCAAGGAAGAAAAGACTCTGAGATGACTGAAAAGCCAGGACAGAGTGAACACTTACTTTAAAAGATCATAAAATTAGGAAAAATTAAAAAGTTTAGTAGTTACATAGAGTCAAGTATTTGAAAAGTGCTACTACTGATTGCTTAATTAAAAGGAAATATATATTATGAATGTTCAGCATTTTAGAAAGTATTTTTGTTTTAAAATTGCTTACCACAGGTGGATTACTGTCCCTTTCCATGTTTCACAAGAGTATATATTACATGTAATTAATGTTATTTTAACACAGAATGAACTTCCTTCATTTTTAGAAGACTCATGTCTCCTGGTACATAATTCTCATTTAAGTAGCTTTCTATAACCACACATAAAAGTCACATCTTCTCTGTGTTGCAGGCTCTTCACAGGGAGACCTACGAGTGTTCCATCTGCCTCACCCCTCTCTCCCTCGGCAGCGACGGTCAGCCTGCGGCCGTGGGGAAGCACCAGCGTCCCCGAGAGACGGTTCTCTTGTCCTGCTCACACATGTTCCACCACACGTGTCTTCTTGCTTTAGAGGAGTTCTCCTTGGGAGACAGTTCCTCTTTCCATACTTGTCCTCTCTGCCGCTCTAGTTACCAGAAGAAAATTCTTGAATGTTGAATTTATATTCAGGAAAAGTTATATGATTCTAAGAAAAAAAGTTTACCTTTATTTTGGATTAACTGCATGAGTTTTCCGTTAAATATTACAATGTAATCTGTTCTCCAGTGAAATAAACTCTTAGTAACTGTACACAGGAAATCTGTATTTTAAAAGCTGACAACCAACTAGCTTTAGTTTTTAGTTTATGAAAAGTAAATATCAAATTCATGAGTTTAATCACTTGATATGAGGAATGGCAAAGGAATGAGCTTACTTAAATCACTTTAAAAAATTAAGGTTACTTAAAATATACCTAGTATCTGACCCACAAGCTAGTAAACTAAAAACACTCTTTAAATAAGTTCCAAATGTTTTCCATTAATACTTTAAGTGTCTTAAACCCTCTGCTATTCCTAATACTTGTTTTGTAATAATTGCTGTGTTTCTATGTAATAGATTACTGTTGTAGTTGAGCACTTTGAATGTTGAATATGTAAACCCAAAATATAAAAATAAAATATTCAGTGGTATTCAACATCAGAAAATGTTAAATCAAATTTTAATAACTTCGAGCAATATAGACTGTTTTAGTTCATACATAAAGAAAATCATGAAAATTCTTTGATAAGAACTGTTTTTGTCACTTACTAATACCAGAAGTGTGGTTATTTACTATAACCACTTACAGTTGTATCAGTTAGGATGCCCCTAGTTGCTATAACAGATTAAAAACCCCAAATCTCAGTGGCTCACCCAAGAGAAATGTTATCTCTAAGTCATCTGATCCTTGCCAGCAGTGGGGTGAGCGGTCTGCCCTACGTGGCCCGTCAAGCCCCATGGCTCTTTCTGCCTTGTGGCTCAATGTCTCCTTTGTCCCCAGAGTCCCCTGGTGAATCCTCTCATCCCAAGTGGAAGAGCAGGAGATTGTTAGGGCCCAGCTTGGAAGTGGTGCACATGCCTCCAGCCACAGGTAATTACAGGGGCAAGGAAACGGCAAGGCCTGGGTCCACGAGGACAAGGACAAGGACAAGCACATCGTCAGGCAGGTGCACACATGCCAAAGGTTTGGAACAATCCCTTGTGTAATGTGGGAAAAAATATTAAAACTTATTTCTATTTATTTTGTATCTCATCCTTTTAAAATAGTACTCTGGTATGTTTTACGATTTATGCAATGCACAGCTGTACAGGTATATATAATTTATGAATATCATATGTTGGGGTGTGCTCAAACACGTTTTAATGATGCAGTATGCCATTACAAAATCTGAGACTAATTTGGAGGATGCCCTAGCCAGGTGTCCTCAAACTATGGCCCGCGGGCCACATGAGGCCCACCAGGTGTTTTTGCCCGTTTTGTTTTTTTACTTCAAAATAAGATATGTACAGTGTGCATAGGAATTTGTTCATAGTTTTTTTTTTAAACTACAGTCCGGCCCTCCAACGGTCTAAGAGACAGTGAACTGGCCCCCTATTTAAAAAGTTTGAGGACCCCTGCTTTAAACAATGAGTAAACACTTTTATTGTAAGACAGCAGAGGGAAGCTGCATCGCAGAACCTCACTTCTCCATTCAGAAGGCCCAGGAAGCAGACATTTCTCTCCCCACGCCCTGACAGGCAGAGCACAAGCATGTGTCCAAGGCCTGGGCAATCTGATTCCACTACTCCAAACTTTGCATCTGGAGAGAGAGTCCCAGAGACACATGTGTTATTCAGTAAAGGCCATGTCTATGGCTGCACCCCAACATTGATCTTTCTGGGCTTTCTCATTGAATCTGTGAGCCATCACTTATCCTTCCAGTAGACTCCTTTCCCGCTCAAGTTGGTAGAGTCCATTACTGTTCTTTGCAAGCAAGTACAGTACTTTAATATATAGGAATTAGTGTTAGTTGTACTCAGGAAAATCGGTGGGAATGGGAGTCCAGGATTGGTCATCAAACTTCATTGAGAATGACTACAGACTTCTGTAGTCTGAGCAGTGTGGTCTGTGCAACATATGGTCAAGCGTTGTCTTGCAAGAAAATTGGCATGTCTCTATTGACCAATCTCAACTGCTTAATCACAAGCATCCTCTTCATTTCATCCAAATGGTTGCAGTAGACATTCACTGTAATCGATTGACCAGGTTTCATGAAGCTGTAGTGGATAATACCAGCACTGGATCACCAAACAGGCATCTTTAGCTTTTTTTGATGAATATTCTGTTTTGGACTGTGTTTTGGCACGTCATCTTTATCCAACCATTGTGCCAAATATTTGTGATTGTCAAAAAGAATTCATTTTTTTATCACATGTAACAATACAGTGTAGAAATGGTTCACATTTATGTTGTAACAGCAAAGAAAGGCAAGCTTCAAGATGGTTTCTCTTCTGATGCTCATTTAATTTATGTGGAACCCATCTATCCAGCTTCTTTAGGTTGCCCATTTGTTTCAAATGGTCCAATATTGTTGGAATAGTAACGTCAAACCTTGCTGCTAATTCATGTGTTGGTTGAGATGGATTCACTTCCACTACAGCTTTCAGCTTATCTTTATCCACCTTGGTCTCAGATCGCCCACGTGGCTCATTTTCAAGATTAAAATCACCAGAACAGAACTTCTCAAACCACTGACGTACTGTGTGTTCACTAGCCATATCCTTCCCAAACACTTAATTGATATTTCGAGCTGTTTGTGCTGCATTGGTTCCATGATGGAACTCATATTCAAAAATAACATGAATCTTTGACTTATCCATGGTTTCACAAAAATTGCTCTAAAAAAACATTTGAAAGAGAACCACAAGCCAAAACGTGCATTTGAAAGACTGAGGATGTACCTTCACAATAAATATAAAATAAGAAGTGTCAAAGTGAAATGTTAGAGATATCGACCATCAAATCTTACTACTTAAGGAAATCAGACATTTTATACTTAATAACCTAAAGTGGTATGTTTGTTTTCTTGTTTCTGTGATTATATTTGATGCTCAATTGGTTCCTTTGGTTTGTTGTTTCCTTTTTCATCTCACTATATTACAACTTTATTTTATTAAATTTCTCAGAAGTATGTTTTCTCCTTGGTTGGATTCTTTGACTTTTGCATGCCACGTTCTTTTATTTTTTTCCTTCTGTGGAATGTTTGAAGTTAGTTGTCTTGCAATTTTTTTTAAAAAAGTTTTGCTCATACTTAGGTGGCTCTGTCTAGTCATCCTATTTGCTCTAATGAAACATCCTTGACTCTCCTATGTCCTTATTTAAGACTAATTTGTTTTTTCCTCTCAGCTACAGTTTGAGAGCAAGGTAATTTGTGTTCTACATACTCTTCTGTTGCCTCAGAGAATGACAGGAGGGGACAATTCCACTAACACCAGTGCCATCTTTGGAATCCCCAGGTTCTGCTCTGACAGTTCTGACATTTCCAAGACTTGAACCAGAACTGATGGGAGAGGAGTGAAGAGTGGATGTACTACATCTATGGGAATGTATCTTTGGCTATGGACGCTTTCTAACTTCAGTGTGGTGCTGTGTGACCACCTCAGAGAGACAGACCAGCCCACTGCTTCACTTTCCTACTTTGTTCTTTTCTTCCCAATTGTCAGGAAAAGAAAAATATGGGTGTTAACTCAATTTGCATCTAATTGTATTTGGGAGTACTGGTAAGATTTCTCAAGGTTTTTGTTAATTTACTTAGTTCAGCTTATAGGTGTGAAGCAAGGCAAGAGTGCAATGCTATATAGTTCTTGTTCTTTAGAACTTTATGTTCTTTCCTCTTAGGCACTCCAAGAAAATATAATCATAATAAACTTTGGGGAGTTTATTGTATTAGGCTGCACTCCTTTTCTTATCTGCCTGCTGTCAGTGCCCTTTGTTTACACATGCTTATCAGGTATCAGGAGAGGGAAATTCTGCCATGATGTTTAAATCTATTGTCTTAATTAATAAACCCCTTGAGTTATTTAAAATTATAATTTTTACATTTTCAGGTGGTTGGATATTTTATTACTCTTTTTATTAGTTCTTTTTTGTTTCATTTGATCAGAGAACATAATTTTATCAGTCCTATTTCTACAATAATGCTTATAAAAACAAGCATTTATTTCTTGTTTATTGGATGGGGGTTGGCTGATCGAGGGTAGGCTTAGCTAGGATTGGCTCCAAACTGAGTTAGATGCAGCTATGTTCCATGAGCTTTATGAATTTGGTTTTTTGCACCTGCAACCAAGGAGTTCTGATGAATACAAGAAGATAGCACAAATTAAGGGGTTTTTTTGTTATACAATGTCTCTGGGATTTTTATATAATTTAACTTACAAAAAATGTTGAAAAATAGTACACAATTCCCATATCCCCATCACTCAGCTTCTCCTCATGTTAATATAATCATAGTAACAATTATCTAAGCCAGAAATGAACACTAATACAATACTGATAACTAATCGCAGACCTTATTCAAAGTTTACCATTGTCTCTGGGATATTTTGTGAATCAGAATGATCTTCATCAATATATGTGCTAATCTGTCTAAAAGAATGCATCTTCCAAATTATAAGCCAAGTGTATGTAGTAAAGTCACCATATTACCCGGAAGTCTCTAGAGGAGACTGAGTCATTGCCAAGGGCTACATGAAATCAAGAGTAAGTTTAAATATCCACAATTCAAAACACAAGGTTAGTGTTTAGTACCTTAATAGGGGAGAATATTCTTCAAAATCACTTTATAATCTGCACTAATTAAGAGGTTCAGGATATAGAATTTAGAAATAAGATTGACTTTTATGGGCATTTAGTTCATGAAAAAGACATTTAAATACATATTGCTTAGTACATGGCATTACCACAACTGGCTAGCCATTTGGGGAAAAAATAAAACTGATTAAGGATCAATCAGAATTGCATTCGAGCACTGGTAACAGAGACCTGACTACGGCAACTTGAATACCAGAGCAACTGCCCTCTCCTGTAAGGAGCCCGAGCAGAATACCATGTAGCCACTCAAGGCAATGATGTAAGCCTACGCCTGCTGGAAAGGGAAGCTGCCCATGAGCGAAGGAAGGTATGTACACACAGAACATAATCCTGCGGTGGCATCTGGCTCGTCCGGAGCAACCACAGGGAATTACATGGCGCACACTGAAATTTAAGGATTAAATTAGACAAAAATTAGGGGAAACATTTTAATGATCCAGTATTACTGCCTTTTGTAGAGTCAGACTTGGCTGATATTTCAAGGACAAAGATACATAAGAAAACTATAATTAATGTTTGACACATCTAGACTTTCAAGCTTAACCAAATAAAACATAATGAAAGGAGCGGATGTGGTGGCTCACACCTGTAATCCTAGCACTTTCGGAGGCCCAGGCAAGAGGATCGCTTGAGCCAGGAGTTCGAGACCAGCCTGAGCACTAGCGAGACACCATCTGTACAAAAAAATAGAAAAATTATCTGGGCACGATGGTGTGTGCGTGTAGTCCCAGCTACTCAGGAGGCTGAGGCAGGAGGATTGCTTGAGCCCAGGAGTTTGAGGTCGTAGTGAACTATGATGATGCCACTGCACTCCAGCACAAGTGACAGAGTAGAACTTGTAAAAAAAAAAATACAAATAAAAAATAATGATAATAAAGATGTAAAATTGAGACTCAAAAAATGTTTTCTTGCTTGTTACAGCTTTTTAACATAGCCAACATCAATCCCAAATCCTCATTGTAGGTTAATAAATATGATTTTAGGAAATTACAACAAATGAAAAGTTTCCACAAGGATAACTGAGGGCTCATTTTGAAAAGTCTCAGGTGAGCTAGACAAACGCTGTGTGACTCTTAACCAGTCTCAGTTGTTTCTACACAACCCCCACCATTAAAAATTTTTCAACTTGTTTTTGTTCTTTATAGGAACTGCTACAACTAATTGTGAAATCACCTTAAAAATGTGAAGTTATTAAAAGAGAACATTTAAATTGTTAAAAATAACAGCTAACACCTATCAAGGGCATAACGTCCCAGGCCCTGTGCTAGGTACACGGCACAGGCTAGCCCACTGGTCATGGCCAGCTATGTTCATGAAAAGGGGCACATACACAATTCGCATAGATAGAAAATCCACCTGTCTTCTGCTACACAGCACACAGACATGACTTTTTTGCTCCCCTTTTAAGTTTGGTACAGATAACTATGATTACTGTTTTCTAACCCTCTGCCACAAGCCCAGGTACTGTCCTCATTTTACAGACAAGGAACTGAAAGAGGAAATGCAGAGGAAATTGATGCCCACAAAGTATGAGCCACTCCCCAGTCAGGATCAGCCTCTGGCCTGGGGCAGAGCTGGGGGTAAGGTTTGCCCAGTTCCAAGCCTGTGCTCTAAACAATGGCTTCAGGTTACTATGTCCAAGCCTTTCCCCAAAGCACAGAATGTAAGACCACTAGAAACCTGTAAGGCTAATAGCTGTGACAAGCTAAGTAGAACCATTATCTTTAAGAACTTTTTCAAAACCATTTTTCTTTCCTTCAAAGCAATCAAGCCACATTCTTAAAGTCCCAAAAAATCACAAATGTTCTCTAACTAGTTCACTATCCTCATCAGGTACCACTTAAGACAGAGGTAATGATTTTAAAACAAGTTTTAGGTCTTTTGATACGTTTCTTTGATTCTCAAAGGAACTGAAGATATTCTGTTCTTAGATAGGGTTCTACTTCTATTCACACAGAGGGACGCCTGTAGGAAAACAGGTGCTTTCTTCTTACAGGCTAAAATTAACTTGAGA
Source organism: Cheirogaleus medius (assembly GCA_008086735.1). Taxonomy (NCBI): domain Eukaryota; kingdom Metazoa; phylum Chordata; class Mammalia; order Primates; family Cheirogaleidae; genus Cheirogaleus; species Cheirogaleus medius. The sequence goes on along the minus strand of VBSM01000865.1, from coordinate 1,439,466 downwards.
AGCAGTATATTAATATGTAAAGTGGTTAAGGGCAGGGACTTGGAAGCCAGTTGGCATAGGCTTGAATCCTGCATCCTGTGGGGTCCTGAGCAGGTTACTTAACTAACCACTCTGTGCTTCTTCATCTGCAAAGTGGGAATAACAGCACCTACTTCCCAGAGTTGTCATGAGGTTTAAGTAAGGTTAGCTATTGATACACGCACACACGCGATGCTCAGAACAGGCCTGCATAGCACCGTTTAAGTGCTGGCTATTATTATTGTTGCGGCTGTTACTTGAAAGCATTCCCTTTTGCAAGCCATATATGCAAAATTCATCTCATTTTAGAGTCACATCTTAGGTATCTACTTATTTATCTGAATTAAATGTTTTGCTGCATTTAAGCAAGAAAGATATAGGTTTACCTGAGTTTATAAGGCCTAGAAACAGGAAAGCTGGGACTGCGTATACTTTCTCAAGCCCCATCAGCACATAAGACAGTGGGAAGAGTAGTGTCCAAGCACTTGATTATATTTTACGATGAATGGTTCATTATCTGGTGTTGGAAAACTCTGACTAAGCCAACAGGGGTCACTAAGAAACCAAAAACCTGAAACAAGGAAGAGGTGAGACTGGAACTGTGCTGGCCTGTGTTTACATGCAGTTTGTCCACTCACTAGCAGGGTTACCTCGGGCCAGTGTCTTCGGCTGCCTGAGTCCCATTCCTTACCTGTAAGATAGAGGTCTGTTATTTTCTCTTTCACAGGGTGGTCCTGAGGGCTGACCATGTGTGAGGACAGCACTCCCACCCTCTCCGCTCCCCTGCCCCTTTTCACCACCCCCACTTTGAAGTCTTTGATGAGATTCCATAATAAGGACTAAGAGAAAGAAAAGAAAAAGTGGATCACTCCTCAGACTGAACTGAAACTGGGCTACTAGGAAGCAGCAAGGGGAAACTCCAAGCAGGGAGGAGGATGCAGAGGAGGCCTCTCTGGGCATTGTCAGTACTCTGTTCATCATTTAATTCTCTGAGTCTGCTGTGGAGTCCACACAGAAAAACTGGACAACTGCAAGATGCTGTGAAAGAAAAGTTGCAGAGTCAATATAAACAGAGTAGAATCAAATATCCTTGATGCTAAAGTGTCACTGTTTGTAAGTGGCACCATTCATTTAATAACAAGAGTCACAAAATATTTTTAGTAACTGATAAAATTTTCATCCTCAGATCACAGCCTACATTTGAATCTCCACCTCCTCACGTTCAGACTCCAAACACTCTTCCGCATCACTCTGTCCTCTGCAGTTATTCCCAACGTCAGGTGCTGCCCTGCTTTCCATAATCCATACTCGTGAACTTGACCTCTTCAGTACCTTTAGAAGAGCATTAACACCAAATTCCTAGCTAAGAATAACTGGGTTTTGTCTGAATTCCTATATGATTATGTTAATAGCTAACCTTGAAAAAACTTTCTAACTGAATGACATAGAATTGGAAAATTAAATAACTTCTTTTGAAAGGTCAGCTGTTCATTGCCTAATATTCCTTCAAGACATATCAATCAATCACCTGGTTTTGAAATTTTATAATCCATATTTGTGAGTTTTAGCAATTTCTACTGATTTTAATTACATTTCCTGCAGTACAGGAATTTGTATACACTATACTTTTGCTTTCAGTGGTAGCAATAAAAGTCAATAAAAACCCCCCAAAAGGTCTCTGTATTAGTTCTTATTTCAAACTGGATTCCAAAGTTAAATGTTTTTCAAACTGAAGCTTATCATCCATTAGGAGGTTGGAAAATAACTTAGTGGCCTGTGTCTATTATTTTAAAAAATAACAATGAAAAAATAGAAAATGTTGGTATGCATCACACCATAGGAAAAGCAAGTACTATCTTGTTGAATTTTTGCTTATGTAAGTGTGTGTGTGTGTGTGTTTACTGAGTTACAAAATAAAATGTATATCTTACTGTGGTCAAAAAGTTTGAAAGCCACTGGTATATAGGTTTCTGTCAGTGGATTAACCAGATGCTAACAGCATTTACTCTCCCAAGAACTCTGGACTAAGCTGCCCAGACCACAAGTAGGCACTGCTCAGTCTTTCTATAGAAGAAATTAGAGAAATCAAACTAATCTAAATAACTCAAATAATTAAATTAGATAAAATACATGCTTCCAATTATTGATGCTACATTTTGAGTTACGAGAAACTGATCTACTAATAACTCCACCACAAAGAGAAAGAAAATACCTGCTTCTTCCTTAATTCAACATTTCGCCAGAATAATTATTGTCCTTTACAAAATTGACATGGAAGTAACCTATAAAGAGCATTAAGTTTTAGCGAGGAAGATAATTGAAGATTGAAAAAACAAAACCCACATATAAGTGCTTATAAACCAAATATGAAATCACTTTTCATAAAACTTTAATATCTAAGACATTTTAAAAGTCACACTAAAAGTATCTCATAGAAACAAACGAGACCAACAGACAATATGTAAACAAAACAATCTGTAAACAAAAATAATTTACCAGTGTGTCCAAACGTTATTTTTAAAAGTAGCATTATACCAGTTTTCTAAAGTTTAAAATGTCAGTTATGCATTTATGTTCACATTTAAGAGAAAAACATAGTAATTCTGCCTTTATGCATTAAATACTGTGCTAACAACAAGGCAAGCACATAAGGGCTTATACACAATGGAAACGGTGTGGCTGGCAGATTAAGTCATTCCTGAAGCTGCAGGGAAGCCTAATGGGCACCAGCAAAGTGAGGCAGAGGCTGTGCTGCTGAGAGCAGGTGCATGAACACCTGTATGCGTCTGAGCGGCAAAACAGTGCGGAAGGTGTCATTACCTACTAACCAGCACCTCAGTGTAGCAATTTAAGGAGCTAACATTAGCATATGTGTGTTCAATTTTCATGTAACATCTATTTAGAGGTCTATTTTTACACAGAATGTACATAAAGCTATGTAAACAGTAAATCTAAGAAACATCTTGGAAAATCGGTAAAAATCAATACAAATGTCATAATCTGAAAAATTTCGAATTATGAAATAATTTAAGTATTGTAGAACCAATTAACAACAATCTGCTAAGTGTCCTCAAGAAACTCTGTAACTATAGTGCTTAATGGCCTTTTAAAATAGACTCAAGGTGGGAGAGAATAAAAGGACTGCTTGATTTAAGGCAGTCAGTGGCGTACCACCATCCATTAGAAATGAAATGGCAGCTCCAGAATTAATCTGCTGTGAGCATTTGGAGCTGCCTTCCAGGATCTGTCACAACCAGGGTCTGTTACAACAACTGCAGTAAAATGAAGACCCCTCAGAGTGACTGTCCTTACCAGTACTCAGAATGTTTGGCCTCAGTATTCTACCACCCATTTCTGTGATTTGTGTCTACAAAGCTACCTCTGGCATACGTCAAATAGAAGCACCTGCATGTGGAATAAATCTCTCACCCAGGAGGAAGATTTCTGTGCACGTGATCAGGAGTAGAACCTCCAGGTGATCATGCAGCAGACTGAGTACGGAACAATCTGCATTTGTTACGAAGGCACCCGAGGCCCGGGCTTGGCAACTGTCCTTCCACAGGATACTCATCTTCTGTTTCAACAGCAATGAAGAACCATCCAGTAAAGATTTTAAAACTTTATAATTCACTTTACTAAGCTTACTGATCCAAACCCAGCTCAAGTCCTCAGTTGGAAAGAAACTTTCAAATGAACAAAAAGTTGAGAGACACTGGAAAGTTTAGTATTCTGCTAAAAAATTTTCAGATGTTTTACAAATACCTAGAAACTCTTTCTTTGGATGTGCCCTGAAAATGGTGTAAGTTAAAAGTGATATTATACTTTCTTTCTGTTCTCCCTGGACTTGGTCTGCTGAAAGTACAGATTCCAAGTTTCACTAAAAATAAAAGCTTGCAATTGATGCTTACATAAGTATAATTAATAGTGAAATTATTAATAGAAAGCAATTGACTTATATTTTCTAGATATGGAGACCTTATGTTTAGAAATTCACTGATACTAGATTGGTATTCACTGTTCACTGAGTGTTGCATAGAATCACAAAATGAATGTTCTTTTATTTTAAAAACCAAGCTGCATTTTTAAAAGATGTAAAGCTCAGAAGGAAATGCAGAGGTAAAAATAAAGGCAAAGTATACTCAGTGAAGTTTATAAATATACAGGTCAAATTTTCTTATTATTTTGGTTCTCAGTGAAAATTTTTGATGTCAAATAGATACAGTCTGTTTTTCATAAATTTCTCCAAAAGAACTTTAAATTCAACAATTTGAGAAAGAATGTTGTTTACTTTTGTCTGAACACAGACAATCTATTGCCATACACATAGTGCATGTGAACATATACATTTATGCATATGAATTATGTGCAAATGGGCCCATCTTATATCTTTGCATGCACAATTTTCAGTATTCTACCCTAGTGGATGGTAACACAGAGTGTATGTTCATAGTTTTTATTCAGTGGACTTAAAGCCAAGAAACCATCCCGACGATTATTTACAATTTAGTAACTGAATGATTATCAGATCATGTTACACTGGAAAACTATTCTTACATCATGAATGCTGATGCTGTGAGTTTTGAGTGTTAAACTGGTAACTTTTATAAGTCAGAGGTTTGAAATGGCATATACAAAAGTAACCAAAACCTAAAGAATACGAGGAGGGAAGAGTTTTCTACCACTCAGCACTAATATTTTTCATAAGCATCACAGAAGCACAGAGAATTAAGTGATCTTTGAAAAAAATGCTTTAAAAAAACTGAGCATACATATAGCCTATAAGGCAAAATCTAAGTTACAAGTGTATTCAACACTGGCAACTATGTTATAAGAGGTAATATTGAATTAGATATACATAAACTGTTCTTAAACTATGATTACATAATACTTCCTACCATAGCTTATTATACTGTACAATAGAAGATATTTCTGTGGTTTTCTACCAACGTTCAAGGTTTAAAAGAATTTAGTATTTTTCCCTGGGCTCAAAGTCTAATCAGTATCATTCAGTAACATAAATCAGAAACTATGCTTTTGTATTTTTTTTAAAAAAATAAAAAATATAATTTGCAACCATTACAGTTCCAATGCACTCACTGCAATAATAACGTCTAGAAGTGGTTTCTACTGCATTTGAAAACTGAATTTTCTGAAAAACCTTCACATAATACCAAGGATGCCTTTCAGGTAGGCTTCTATATTCCAAATAAAATATATAATGGGATTTAAGTGAATCTTTAGAAAGTCCTAAAGTTTGCCTTTTCTAACATTTTCATATCAGTTGAAAAAAGTTTTTCATATGGATGGTTCTATTTACTGATGTGAATGAATGTGTTTACAAAGAATGTGCTGTTCTACACATCTCTAAGGAATCTGCATTAAACTGAAAACTACAGGATTGATTAGAAAGTTAAATTTTATAAAATAAGATCAGCACTGGCCAAGTTCTTAGTAGATTATGGAAAAAAATTAACATTGATAGGCCTAGGTCCTAAACATGAGCCAAGGTCAGTCTGAACACGCTTCTACGTCTGACAGGAATGTCATAGTTTGGAGTTCTCGGGTCTCTTGATTGCAGAATGTACCAGCTGTGTGTCTCACAGTGCTTTCTGATGCCCATTTACAGAAGGCTTGGTTGTTTCTGAATCCCTTGAAGTATTTGATAAGTGAAGTTTATGAAGCCCTGCAGAAAAATCAAGAAAACGGTGAGAAATGATGTATTGTTGAGTAGTTGGGCAAAGGGCTGCCACAGTGGAAGAAGAGATTTACAAAGCAGAATGTAAAGCTGTACTGCAGAAGCTGTGATGTGCTACCCAGAGCCTCTTGAGGAATGAAAGATTTCTTCCTCCCACTGGCAAGCTCCCTTGGGATGGCCTGAGTGGAAGACAGCTGCGCAGCAGAAATTCTCCCTTCTAGGACAGCCTGTCTCCAATGACGGACAGACACGTGCATGTGTATAAAGGCCTGTTCCCTTCTCCTCAGTTCAGTGGAGCTCTGAAGGGTCATCTGTAGTCATAACATCCCACAGGGCCAGCTGAGGCCACTGGTGTAAGTGCACCGAAGTGCAATTCCTCTATCTGCACAGTCCCTTCCCTTGCCCTTTCCCTAACCCCTCTAATAAACCTCCTTTGGACAAGCTTATTTCCATCTAAAGTATGCTTCCCAGGGAACCTAACCTGAGATGGATATGTTCCCATTTTTGTTCTAAAATACACACGAACATATGCACATGCAGGAAAATGTAGGAAAAGACACACCAAAATATTAATATGTAATTAAAAAGAAAAAAAAGAAAAAATTACCAAAACAAAGAGAAAAAGTGACAAAAGAATAAATTGATCACAAATAATATTTCACTATTCAAAGGTATTTCGAGGTATCTTTTAAATTCACATTTCCCACCATATCATATAGCAACTATTTATATAACATACCTGATACATAGAACAATATTGTACCCTCACAGGAAGGAAAGTTAGAAGAAAATTTAAGAGTTCATGTGGTACTAAAGCTTCAAGCATTTAATAAAAAAGAAATAAAAGGACATATAAGGATACAGACATATTGCAGAATGATGGGGATACATTCTGAAAAATTTGTCATTAGGCGATTTTGTCATGCGAACATGATAGAGTGTACTTATACAGGCCTGGATGGTATAGCCTACCCTACCATACTATACCACACGAACCTAGTGTACCATACTAGGCTGGATGGTACAGCCCACTGCTCCTAGGCTACAAATCTATACAGCATGCTGCGGTACCGAATACTACAGGCAACTGTAACATAGTGGTACACACATTTGGGTATCTGAGCATATCTAAACATAGAAAAGGTAATGCATTGCACTATGATGTTACAGTGGCTATGACATCACTAGGCAACAGGAATTTTTCAGCTCCATTATAATCTTACGGAACCACTGCAGGTCATCATTGACAAAAGATAGTTATGTGGCACGTGACTGCACATAAGCAGCACATCTGTAGGAAAGATTTTGAGAAAATAATTTTCATAGGACTCAGACCTTCCTGATACCTCAAACACTTACTTTGAAAAGACTCTTTTCCCCTACATTTCCAGGTGATAATCTAACTATTAGGCAGTTTTATATCACTCTTAAGCCAACATAGCACTCCAAATTTTAACATTTCTGTCACCTGCATATCTTAGTGAAATAAATGACAAAATTGAGCGTCTCTATGATGTTTGAATGGGAAAGAAAAAAGAAATCGATTCAACACGAAAGATGGTTCTGGTCCCAGGAATGGCCGAGCTGCTGAGTGACAACAGGAACCTGCAGCTGTTGGAGGTGGGAAGTGTGCTGAAACAAAGCCTGCCAGAAAGGGACTGAGGGAAGAGAAGATCAGTGAGGAATTCACTGACTGAACCAGAATGGAATCACCCTTTTAAGACAGATGATTTAGTTCACTACTAAAACATAGGTGCATTCTGAAAAATTACAATGTCTGTCTTCTGCAGACAACTCCAGAAACAATCACCTCCATTACCACCATAGCTACATTTTGAGTGTTTATTAGGTGCCAGATATTCTCTGAGATGGATATTATTATTATCAATGGACATAGTAGCAAAGGGAATAAAGCCTACAAAAAAGAAAAAAAAAAAAGAAAGGAGATAGTTACATCTTATAATCAAATTATAACTCTCAGTGAAATCATACTTAAGACCTCAGATCATTCAAACATTATATATACTTAATGAGAATTTTTTTCTAGGTAAAAATTGCTCTCTTAGCACACCCCAAAGAATAATAAAAAAATATTTGGGGAAAAAAGTAAATCTATTAGAATCTAGTTTTATACAACTCTTGATAATTCCACTGTCTCTTATGATCAAAGAACTGATATATTTAAGACATTTTACCCCCAGTTAAGTTATATTTTACTATTTAGCAAAATGATACCCAGAATACCTAACTCAAACAATAAACTTACCACAATTCATTTGCAACCATCTCATTTAAGTGGGAATTTATCTGAGATGACGAATAACTAATCTTGCTGATATTACAACAGGCTTAAAAATTAAGTTTTGACTCTAGACAGTTGACTGAAAGGACTGTTTAACTCTCATTTCGCCTGGCAGTTTTAAATTTGGCCAGCTTTATGAAATCTAAGCATTCAAATCTATAAGTCATCTGGTGCTCCAGCTGAAATGAGATGTAACTTTTTCCTTTCAGGCCAATATTTCATCAGCTACCTCCTCACGGGGCATATTCAAAGTAAAATACACATGGATAGATGGTCTGCAATCTTTTTTCCTACCGAACGTCACCCTTTCCACATTAAGGTTGGAAAGCTTGGTGATGTGAGGAGTTTTACTGCTGTTCACATAGTTTGTTATCTGAAAATTGGACCTTAACAAATCAATCAATATGTAGCCTTTTGCAATAACTAAAAAGCCACAAGGAATATGGCCTATAAGCACTCAAATGGTGTCAACTCAGGTAAATGAGCTAATGTCAGGATTTTCTATATAATTTTCTACAATAAATCATAGCCCTTCCCTTCTTGTGTCATAAAATGATACACTCCAAACCCAAGATAGTTTATACTGTCCTGGTTTCTTAAAGTATAAAACTTGAAATATGTTTAGCACTAATGTGGAGATAAGCATAAAAAATACATTCATAGGTTATATTAGTACCCTTTATACAAACCCACCAGTTTTTAATAGTGTTACAATGCATGTGACTCATGGAATACATCATAAAAGATGCTCTCTCTCCTATCAAAGCCAAGAATGCTAACATTTTTTATCCTGAATTATTATTTGGCTTACTGAAAGGAATTACAGCCTGATAATTGTAAAATCCAAGCCTCAAAGAAGCTTTAACTAAAAAATATCATTACCAAAAAATAAGCCTTTAACACAGTATCACCCTCACCGCCACCATGACCACCACCAACGTAACAGTAAAGGAGCTAATGTATATTTAGTTCTTATGATGTGCCAGGTACTATTCTGAGGACTTACAAAAATTATTGCAGTTAATATTGATAATAATCATAAAAGGAAGAAGATATTGTCACTATTTTATAGATGAGTGAGGAAGCTGAGGCTTAATGAAGTGAAAATCATAATCACTTAGTGGATCAAGAATTTGACCTCAAAGGTTTTATACATTTGGAAAACTAAATAGCTTAAGATTTAAAATTAACTCAAATGTCAAAATTATTAATTAGTAGAAAGAGGAAAAAAAAAACATGAAATTTAGGATTACCTAGGGCCTTGAAAAGTTCTTCTCGTACGGCAGAGGTGAATTTTCTGACCAGACACAATGTTGTCACAATAGCAAAAAGCAAATTGTAGGACAATACAATATAGAAATTTCCCAGCCAATTAAACCTTCCAAAGTCTCCAAGTAGATCAAATCTAGTGATTCCTGTTAAAAATAAATAAAACAGCCCTTAATAAAATCAGGTAAAATATTTTGCAAAGTATTATACAAAATAAAATATAAATCAGATCAAATTTCACGGACTTTCTCATTTTTGTTATGTGAGATGCTCTAATGAATGAACCCTAGTTTAAAATATAAAACTGTTATATAGTGGGACAAACTCAAGCCAGCCTTAACCTACTTCCCACACATGCCACAGTCACTTGTAAGTGATGAGCAGTGAGGTCAGAATGAAATGCCCCTTGTCATTCGATGGAATTTGGGCTTATATTAGAAATGAACCTACTGTGTTGCTCATATGGAAAGGATGTTGCTCGTATGGAAAGGATCTGCTGAGATGGGATGGCTATAACCAACAACAGGAAGCAAATCCTCACGCCTCCCCCACGGCTGCCCCTCTGGGGAACTGCCTCTCCATCCCCTCTCTTCATTCAGGTCTCTGCTTAAACATCACCTCCTTGGAGATGAAACCTCTGATTCCTCCACTTAGAACAGCTGGGCCCTCCATGGCCCTCTATCCTAATTATGATTCTTCATAGTACACATAACCTGAATTTTTTTTCTTTTTGGCTTATTTATTGCTTGTTTTCCCCACTAGAATGTAAGTTCTATAAGAACAGGGACTTTGTCTGTTTTACTCCTATAATCCCAATGCCCAGAATAATGCCTTACACATACTTAATATTTGTTACATAAGTGAATAAATAAATAATTTCCTTCCAGTAAAAAAAATGATAATCTGAATTTAATGCTATAGGCTTGTAGAGTAAAAGGGCAAAGCTGGAAATGCAGTGGGATGATATTATCTATGCATTTAAGTTACTTAAATTCGCCTACACACATTTTTAAATGTCTTATTTTAAAAAATAGCTTAAATAGTCATTCTATTTCATGCATATGTGTCCCAGGTCCAATACTTATTGGAAAAAAATATATGAATGGTAGGATTTTCTGACACTGAGAGAGAAAGTAAGTCACACCATTCAGGTGGTCAGTCAGGAGACAATGGGATCATCAACATTCTTCAGAGAAGAAACTAAAGGGCCACTTGTGGGCCATATAAAATTTAAACTACAAAGAGTTAGAAGAAATAATAACAACTGCTTGTAGGACTGTATAAACAAAATTATGTACCTCGTTTTATGGGTGATTTAAGGATCTTATGGGGGATTTCAAGAATAACTTTGACTAAACTCAATTTCACATTATCAACTGACTTTTGAACTTAACTGTCATCCCCACTCCAAAGAAATTCCATCATCTACTACACATGGCCTCTACAAGAAAAGCTTATAGAGACAACAGAAAAATCTTCATATAGAAACAGGATAACAAAAACAGGGGATTTCTAAAGTAGCTCTTCTGTACTCACTTCTACCCAGGGCCAATGTGTTTGAATTTGAAAGAGTACAATATACCAAAATATTTTTAAAAGACAGAAGATTAATGAAAACATACAATAAAATACCTCTGTACAAAGGTTAAAACCCAACTACCAGGAGATCACGCAGCAAGTGTCATGCATTTCCATGAGGTGATGACAACAATCTGGACTGCAGTTCCTCAGTTAAAGTCTTACATAACTTTACTTTGTTAAAAGGAATACATATCTAATTACATATCTCATTTTTCAAAGAAGATACCATTTAATTTAACCTAGAAAATTATCCGTAAATAATATATAGTCCTACCAAAACAAGCTTCAGTGGTTTCAGCCCAGAGATCCCAAATAAGTATTTTATTTGATCTTTGGGGCCAAAGACTCCTTTGAGAATCTGGTGAAAGCTATGGATCTTCTCACAAGAGACACACTCATATGTAAACACACACACAATTTTGCATACCATGAAGCTCATTTATGGAGGAACTGATAGATCCCAGAATAAAAATCTTTGCCCAGCTGCTCCATAAGAGTCTTACCTGCTCCCACAAAATTTTTGTTCATATACCACCATTATTAAAAACAAAATTTGAGCACATATGTCCAATATACATGTATTTATTTATAAACTATATATGTACTATTTACTGATATATACATTATACACAGACAAAACAAAGATGCTAAAGATTCTAACAATAAATATAAGTACAAGTTCTAATATTTTCTTCACACAGTCTGATGATTTTGTGAATCCAGGGGGGTGCACAAATTCCACTTTGAAAACCACTGGTATATGGTATGTGGTGATTCAACCACCCCTGAACATGACCTACATCCTATGTTGTGACAGCACCACTACACAATGAGAGTGAAGGCAGGAGGCCAGATGCATTATCACAATAGGAATGGAAGGTATGTTATGAACAATGGGAAAAGTGCTTTCACTAGACTAGACCTTCTTAGTGTACTCAGTTTGGTATCTTGAGAGTCAGGGTCAAGATCAAATATGGACACCCAGACATCAGACAAAGAACAGCCTCTATCATTACATGTTTTGGTTCCCAGAACATTTCAGGTTGACTTCATAAACAGCAATCCAGGATCCTGTTGCCAGAGTACACTGAAGAACTAGACATAATATTAGCTCATAGGGACTAGTACTAAAGACACTGTTGTTTCAAATTTAATTTAGTATTTGTAAAAATCTAACTGATACTGACTGACTAAAGGATTACTCTTGCCAACATACAGTTCTTCAATTATGAAAAGATTCTATAAAGACTGGACAGCAAAAAAATATTAAACAATCACTTCTCTAAAATTTTACCTGACATGTTTTTATCATGACAGTAATTAAATTATGTACTGTATTTTTAAAATTTGAAGTACCAACACTTAAGAAAAAGTAACAACGCTTAAAGCTTTAATTTAGCAATACTTATTCTATAAGCATATAAATATTTCAAAATCTGTATTTCTATACAAAGGTAAAGGGAATCAAGAAAGCAAATTTTAAAAAGAAATAGAGATCCACATGCTGCCTGACAACGAATTCAAAATACTTTAAAGAAGTTCATCAAACTACAAGAAATCACACATAAACAATTTAACAAAATCTGGCAAACAACACAAGAACAAAATGAGAAGTGCAACAAAGATAAAAAAGAATTAAAAGAATCAAAAGAAATTCTGGAAATGGAGAATACAATGACTGAACTAAGAAATTCAACAGAGGGTTTCCACAGCAGACTTAATCAAGCAGAAGAAAGATTCGTTGAACTTGAAGATGGTCATTTGAAATTATGCAGTTGGAGAAGAAAAAAACAATTAAGAAGAGTAAAAAAAGCCTACATAATTTGTATAGGACACCATCAAGCAAACCAATATATGCATTATAAGTGTTCCAAAAGGAGTAGAGAAAGAGATAGGGGCAGAAAGCTTATTTAAATAAATAAATGAAAATGTCCCAAATCTGGGGAGGAAAACAGACATACAGACTCAAGAAGCCCAAAGATTCCCAAATAGTTGAAAATAAAAGAGGTCTACACTGAGACAAATTACAAATAAACTGTTAAAAGTCAAAGATAAAGAGAGGACTTTGAAAACAGCAAGAAAAGAGTGACTCGTCTCATACAAATGAATACCTATAAGACTATCAGTGGATTTCTCAGCAAAAACTTTGAAGACCAGGATAAAGTGGGATGATGTATTCAAAATAATAAAAGAAAAAAAAACTGCTAATGAAGATACTATACTCTGCAAAGCTATCCTTAAAAATGAAAAGGAGATAAATTCTTTCCCAGACAAACAAAAACCAAGTGAGTTTGTCATCATTAGACCAGCCTTATGAGAAACCTTTAAGGGAGTTCTTCATATGGAATCAAAAAGAGGCCAGCCAGCATGAAAGCATATGAAAATATAAATCTCACCAGAAAAATAAATATATAGTCAAATACAGAATAAGATGATACTGTAATGATGATGCTCAAATTACCTGTAACCATAATATAAAAATCAAAGAACAAAAGTACTAAGAATAACTGTAACCACAAAAATTTGCTAACTGAATCACAGTAAAAAAAGAAGTAAACTATGACTTTAAGAACATAAAGTTGTGGGGAAGGAGTAAAAGTGTAGAGTTTTTCTATGTAATTGAATATAAGTTGTTATCAAATTAAAAGACAGTTATAACTACAGGATACAAGTGTCATGGTAACCACAAATGGAAAACATATAGTAGATATAAAAAAGATAGAGAGAAAAGAATCAAACCATACCACTACAAGAAATAATCATATAATAAAAGAAGACAGCAAGAGATAAAGAGAGGAACAAAAGAACTTCAAAACATAGAGAAAACAACAAAATGGAAATAGTATGTCCTTACCTATTAATAATTACTTTAAATATAAATGAATTAAACTCCTAATCAAAAGGCATAGAGGAGCTAATTAGATTTTTAAAAAGATCCTGCAATGTGCAGTCTAAGAGACTCATTTTATATATAAAAACATACATAGGTTGAACGTAAAAGGATGGAAAAAGATATTTTATGCAAATGGTAACCAACAGAGAACAGGGCTAGCAATAATTATATTAGATGAAATAGACAGTAAAAAAATGTCACAAGAGACAAAGAAGGTCATTATATAATGATTAAAAAGTTCAAATCAACAGGAAGATAGAGCAATTATAAATATATTTATATACCCAACATCAAAGTAATTAAATATGTAAGACAAATATTAACAGATCTTAAGGGAGAAATCGACAGCAATATAATAACATTAAGAAATATCAATACCCACTTTGAGAAATGGATAGAATATCCAGACAGAAAATCAATAAGGAAACTACTGACTTGACCACTGTAGAACAAATGGACCTAACAAATACATACAGAACTTTCCACACAACAGCAGCTGAATAAACATTCTTCTCAAGTGTACATAGAACATTCTGCAGAACAGATCACAGGCTGAGGCAGGAGGATCATTTGAACCCAGGAGTTTGTGGTTGCAGTGAGCTAAGATGACGCCACTGTGCTCTAGCCCAGGCAACAGAGTGAGAACCTGCCTCAAAAAATAAAAATAAAAATAAAAAATAAAAAAACACAAAAGCTGGTAAGGAAGAAATGGAAGTATACTGCTGTATACTGCTTTCTCATACTAAGTGGTATAATATCCCTTCAAGGTAGACTGTGATAAACTATTCTACAAACTATACTATACTACCATACTATAAACTCTATTCAGATAACACAGTAAAGAGGTACAGCAAAACATCTGCTTAGAATCTACTTCATGAACAATCTTCTCACAATAGAATATTAAAATAAAAACATATATTCAGTTCTCTGCTTTGGATGTTATACAAGTCTGACTCTTTTCACTTTTTTAAAAGGATAATAGGAAGGAAGGGGTAGATGTGAGGTATATTAACAAGATGATACTGAGTACTGTGTTAGGTATTGGTGCTAGAAGGCAAAGGCATCTACTGTAACTCTCAAGTTTCTGGTTTGGCCTATTGGGTAGAAAGTGTCCCAAAGACTGAAAGGGAAACTAGAGAGAGAGAATATGAAGGGCTCTGTTTTAGAAACGACCTGTGTGAGATAGCAGTAGGACACCCATACATAGCACAGAGCTAGATTTCTCTGCTTTTAGCTTAGGATGAGAGGTGGGCTAGGTTTGGATTTGGGGGCAAGTGAATGGGTGGTAGTTGAGAAGCAGTAAAAGAGACCACTAAGGAATGGCCAGAGAAGGGGGAGAAAAAAAAGGGAGCAGTGACCAGAAATGAAAAAAGAAGAGATTTTTTTTTTTGATGGGGGAATTACAAACAGTAAATGCCACAGAGCAATTAAGATAAAAACAGAGTCCATGGGATTAGGCAGCTAGAGGGTCACTGATGATCTGTAGTGAAAGAGATAATTAAGAGTTTTGGTATGAAAATCATTTTGGATGACTGAGTTCTGATAGAGGAAATGATTTCAAAATATTTTCTTCTTTTAACTCTCACTGGGCACACCAAGTTAAGAGTCATCAGAAGGAATAAGAATGCTAACAAAAGAATTTAAAAAAAAGTAACACTCAGGTGAGAGTTTAAAAATTTACTAGAGTATATACACATACAAACACACACATACATGTGCACAGAAAAAGATTTCAAAAGCTATAAACCAAAGAGGTTTCTGGAAACTTGGAAGAAGGGACTGGGATTAAAAATGGTGGTCACAAGCAACTTTAGCCTGATCTGTAATTTTAATATTCTTTATAAGGATAATTTATTCATATGCTTGCTTATATAATTAAAAATTAATTTAAAAACAATCCTACAAATGAGATAATCTGTTCATCTATCTCAGAGTTGATTGTGCACGTATACTATTATATTAAAAATCCTCAGCTAGCTTAGGGGTCTTTATTCTTCTTAGTATAAACTAGACTTTTACTATTACTCTCTAGTTTTAATTGTACCATTTTAACTATAACATTTTAAAAATTACTTCTTAAGGTTCCTTCCAGCTAAATGATCCTAACTGGAATTATTTTCACATGAAAATTATAACAAAATAAATTTAAGGTATTTATATATCAACAGATGGCTGTGTTTGGATATGTGTAAGCAACATGACATTTTCTGAGATAGGATCACATGCCCTGAAACAAGTGCAGCAACAGCAAAACACAGTAAGTATACACTGGGAATATGAGTTTTTAGAGTGTTATTATTATTTGCTCTCTTAACTGTTTGGGCAATTTGACATAGAACACTTTTAAGAATTTTTTATTCTTAAAAATCCTAAGTAGATGTACAAATTTACTGTTCAGATGTAAGAACACTAGTAATCAACCAAAAGTTAATTAGTACCACTCATTTATTATTTTCTGTAATATGTCTGAACATAAGTCATATACAACTTTTTGGTGAGAAATTTTCAATATGAGGTTTGAAATTTTATCGATGGCACAATTAGGGGCATATATTATAATTTATATTTCTGTTTCACATTTGTCATTGCTAAGCATCTGTGAATGCATCATTTATTTCCATTTCACAATGAAAAGTAGAGAGGGAAAGCCCAGCGTAAAGGTTAATTGTTTATTTGCGAAACCCCAAATAAAGACCTCTCCAAAAAAGACCAGTTTTTAAACAAGGTCCCTTCATCAAGGAACAAAAGAGAAGAATCTACTTTCTCTCCTGCAAGATGACAGACGGTATGGGACCCAGATGAGAAATACGTGAAAATATTGAAAATAAATTCAAATTGATTTCAAAGGGCAAGTATTTTTGTTTTAATACCTGCATATATTTTTTAAATCTGCATTTAGGTCTTACATAACTTACAAGCTACAGAAAGAACTTCCAGGATGAAAAAATGACTACAAAAATAATTTTAAAATAGAAATTAGTAAAAGTATTTCAAAGATTGCTGTTTGCATTTGAGAAAAATTTTGTGTTTTGGTTAAAGGCAATTTTCAAATTGAGAATAATACAAAAAAATGTCAGCCTCTCAGTTGTTTCTTGACTAAGCATAATAAAGAGCATATCAGCAATCATACAAAGTCTACCTTTACAAAATTCATTGAAACATTTTACGACAAAACAGTTTGGGCATCTATAGATAGTTTGATCCTGTTCTATTTTCATTTTGTTTACAAATACCTCCTCTAATCACTTTGACAGTCTATTAAACTACATAGTAAATTGTTTACTAAAAATATGGACAACAAACTCCTAAAAATTTTTGGATTCTTTAAAACTGAAGTCTAAACAGGCAGCAAAAACAATGTGCTGAAAATTGTATCCCCTAGCATGGCACTATTTTTAAAGGGCTTTCAAGAGTTCTAATAAAAAAATTTAAGTACAGATTCTTAGTGTTTCCTATGGACAATAAAACTATCATCAATATTACTTACATTTGACTAAAAATACATGGTCAGAATTTTCCTCACAACTTAATTCTCTGTAGCAAGTAATATGCTTATAAAATTTACATAGTAGTGATTTCCCATTTAGTATGATATTTTCCAAATCCCAATGTCACAAGCCATTTAAAAGGAATTCTTTAATAAATGTCGTATCATACAATGCACTTAAACCTAAAGCCTGGGATACATCAACAATAGTAACTGGCAAATTTTAAAAAAGAAAAAAACCCATAGAACACTTTCATTTTTGAAGCAAAATATCACCAAATTAATTATTTTATACTAGATTCAATGTATTTTCAACTTACAATTAAAATTATACTCTTCACTAAAAAGCTGTTGAAATAAGAGAAAAACCGCACATATGCAGGTAAATTATGATTTTATTGTTACTGCATTTCTCATTTCACTGTAGGTGATGGGATGCTGCCGGGTGAGCTCACAGGAGCAAATGAGACGGCACCAAGGTCAGGATTTCGTTGTGAGAGGCAGTGAGAAAGAGCGAAAAATGTCACAGCTTGGAATTTGGTTGTTAAATACAACCTCTATTCTAGTCTTATAAGCTTTTCAGCTAGTAAATCAAAATCCTGTTATACACTAAGATAATATTCATGACAATTCTCTATATTTTATCTTCTTAAAATCAAAGACTCAATTCTAAAGGGTTAATAGAGGAATTACAAAGTAACTCTCTAGTTTGCATTTCCCATAATACTAAAATAAAGCTTTTTCTTTTAGTCTAGAAATTTGCTTTTTTAATACTGTGAAAAGCCTCTATGAATCTGTTTAACGTATTTATTTCTTTTCATCTATTCAATGTCACTGGGCATAACATGTAATGCAGTGCGTGTTGATATTTTGCAAAGCACCACATGACTCACTGTACCCTAATGCACTCCATTAATCCTGTTTGGACAGCTGGGACCAGGAATTTGTTAGCTGCATTTTAATTGTTCCATCTTTCTTTTTTTTCTTTTTATTTATCTCTATGGCAAACTACTCTGGAATTTAATTTGTAGGTCTTCAGAAAGTAAAATTTACCATTAATTTGTTTTCTTTGTATTAAAACTATACTCAGCATGTAATTTTCTTCTATAAAAATCAGTATACATTAACAGTTATCAATTAATCTTAAATAATAGACACAGTAAATGAGTTTCATAAATGTTAAAATGGTAGGGTGGCTGTACTATCACAGAAATTGTTTGATGGACAATCATGATACAAATGATAACATTTAGCTTCAAATCATATTACTAAAGTGCATATTTTTGGCATTTTTAAGAGTCACATATAATAAGCAGATGTCAGAACAATAACAAGTCCTATAAAGCAAACACAAAAGAAATAAGACTGTTAAGTAAATTTTATATTAGCCTGTGGAACAGTAGTCCCTTTTACATTTGCACCTTAATTTCGCTTTCTATTAAAACACGAAACTCTTTGTAGGAATTATGAAGATAATTACAAAGTGTGTGTTTTCTTGGCACAGCACCTGCATCCCCGATGTCTATGCATCTTGAATAGATAATGGAAACCATAAGAGAGCTAAAACAAAAGCAACTCAAAGTTACTAGCATTTGTGTTATAAGCAAGCAGCTAAAGCTTAATAATTGAATTTTTCTAATCATTTGTGGACCTCAAATCAAAACCTAAGTCTAGAGAATCTGACAGAACTGATTAATAGAAATTTTTGTCTGAAATAATATTTAGCCAAGAACTGAGAATACAGTCTACAATAGCATTTTATAAAAGACTGAAGGCCAAATGAAGACTTTGTCAACTATTTCAGTGATTAAGTGGAAACCTTTCTTACTATTAAAAGATGATCAAAGTTCTCTGTAAACTGAAAATTTAGGAAAACACCATGAATGAATGACAGGCAAGTGGAAGCTGAAGGACTGAAGAGTGTCCTTTGAATCAGCGTGCTCTCAGAGATAGCACAGCTTTCAACGATTAGGTGGACACAAAGCAGCTTAAAATAAGTTTACAAATTTTCAGCTTTTTAAACCACATTAAACTATATATTTTTAAAAATATTTTATATAAGAAAAATTGGTTTAACATTTTCAGCATTAAATATTTTCATTTAAAAAAAAAACCAGTTTCCTCACTAGAGGACTCAAAAGCCTAACTTGTGAAAGTAAAAAAAAAAAAAAAAACCACAGTCATTTCATTGTTTGGAGAAGGAATGTCTTTAAGTGTTTAAAGAATAAATGATCTTTATTTGATAAAAGTACTTGTCTTAGTATAGCCCTATACATAAATGAAGTATAAAATTAAAGGTATAAAATGAATGACGTGGGAAGAAACACTATAGTTCAAAGGTGATCTTTATGAAAATGTTTAGAAACTAAAAGTTAATGAAGGAGTTTAGTAAAGATATCTTTAAAAAAATATGGATTTTAAGTGAAATTTTCTCTTTCACGCTTACCCAGTGTTCTTGACATCACAGGCAGAGCAGAGCTCAAGACCAAGATTGACACACAATTCCCAATGATCTGTTATGAGAAATCAGGAAGAATACTGGAAAAACATCAGGAGACAATAAAACCTAGTAACGTTTTGGGAAATTACTGTACATTGTAGTCACCTATTGTACTCTGCTAACTTTTCAATGACATTTATTATTCAATATAGAATTTTAAAAGAATAATAAACTTTTTCTACAAATATTTAAAGTTATATCTGTAAGCTCTAGAAGATATATACAGTACTTGGCACAAATATAAACTCATAGAACACTTAAATTACTTTATACCTAGATAATATATTTTATATTATTCATTGTGATTGCCAATTTCAAAAAACTTTGCCTGTTAAGTAAAAAAGAATTAACACATTTAGTACTTCTGAATATATTTTTAAAGCTAGATTATTGCTCAAGATCTCTTATATAATATCTACTTCTAATATCTTTAACTATTATGAGATTTACTTTAAAAAGTGCCAAATATCCAAAGCATCTAATAATTCATTTTCAATGTATTCTACACTCATTCTTTCATGTTAAATAAGAGGAGTTGAAAATACTGTTAATACTTATGATCACTTAAACCAGATACTAAATATCTCAACTACTTACTGACTTTAAAGAAATCATAGCAATATATATGTGTGTGTGTGTAAATATATATATGAAATAAGTTTTCCTCTTTAGGCTAAAGATATAGAATATATAATAAAAAGAAAACAAGCCAGCAGTTCTTATTAGTTATTCCTCTTTGTCAGCCTATGGGAATATTTTACAAAAGATTCAGTCACTATATAAGGCAATAGCCTTTACTATTCTGAAGCCAATGACATATTGTAAAAAGTCAAATTAACCTCAGGCTACAAAATGTTTCTGAATAGAACTCTTCTGTCTTACTTTAATTATTCAAATTTTAAATACTTTGTCTCTACTACTTGTAGCAACTAAGTTCTTAAGATTTCAAACAAGCTCCTTGAAGTACAGTGAGCACAATCAAAGTTACTCATTAGCAATACGTTTTCTTTAGAGGAAAAAGAGTCCTTTCAGGAGCCTTCTATAGCTAGTTAACAAGCTCTGCAGTTCTATGCATTTACAAGTGAATGGACGACATCCAAATTAAACAGAACACATCCTTTTCCCACTCACTCAGCATTCTGAAAATCTACCAGTTTGTGTTTATGCAACTTACAAACAAATACCTTTCAGGGCAATTACTAAATAAAACAGTCCATTTGTCTTGGGAGGCAAAAGAGAGGCCATAGCCACCTAAGAATCTATCTTACCTTAGTCATAGTTGTGTCATCCTTCTTGGGAGTAAAGTTTCCAAAAAATCGAAGACTATAGAAACCGACAACAGAGGACACCATCAGATAGCTGTGAGAATCAAGGAAAAAAACTCTCCAAAAGAATGCAAGTTTCCTTAAGTTCTCAGCAGTCTCCAAAGTCTTAAGGCCCACAAGAAAAACAATACAAAAAGCCACTTTAAGTGCTCAAGGAAGACTAACCTGTTGTTTTTCCTTCTAGACAAGTGTCTTAGTAAATTACCACTGTCCCAGAAAACTAGACAGAAAACTTGTTAACAGACAGACTGGTCCATTAAAGAAAGGATACAAAATCAAAATGATTTCAAGTGCAGCTCCCACAAAACCAAAAGTAGAAAGAGAGGCATTTCCTATTCCAGGCCCCTGGGAGGGGGGAAAAACACTTTTCAGAACTCAATGGCATCATATTTGGTTTCCCTAAAATTGTTGTTTCATAAATATAAGACAGTTGAAATTAGGAATGTTTAATACCTGGAAATAACATCTAGACTTTCAAAGCCCAACAAAATATGACATTAGACTGATTTCATCAACAAATTCAGCCACCATGTTAACAATTTTAAAAAGCTAAAAAAAATCTGATTTATCTCAAATGTAATTTAAGTTACTTGTCAAAATGATATGATTAATTAGTAATCTTTGAAAATATTGTCCCTACTTCAGTAGGGAATGATTTTTTGCCTGTCTCACTGTATTCATTATAAAAGTATTACTTTCTTTGGTATTTTTTACATTCTAGGTAAATATAGGTTTTGAGATAGCTATAATCATTATGCTTACTTTTATAAAAAATAGGACAATTTGCTACTTGAGAAAAAAATCCTGAATATTCTTGGAAGAGAATTTTTTAAAAAACAACAGTATGATAGAATAGAGTTTATAACTATCTGAACACTGAGGCAAAATACAAAAATTATACAATTGAAGTGTGTTAAAATTAAGCTAAGCATAGAAAGAAGGTGAATAAGCATATCCTATTTCTTCAGTTGAAAGTTTCCTTTCCTCAAATCTTCCTTGGGAATTCAGAGTTATAAAAGACACACCTGTTAACACAGATTTTTTTAAAATAATGCTATAAATTTTTTTCTAAACATTATACCTATTTCAAAACCTATCTTTACCTAGAATGTAAATAATACCAAAGAAAGTAATACTTTTATAATGAATACAGTGAGATAGGCAAAAAATCATTCCCTACTAAAGTAGGAACAATATTTTCAAAGAGTACTAATTAAAAGAACTATCTGAATATGAGTTCCTATTTTATGGGTCAGCTTAAATTACATCTAACAGAAACACCAGGGATAATTAACACACTAACTGCCGTGTGAGTTGTATTTAACTCACACTGGTTTTGAGCCCAGGGCCTCATGAAGCACATGTAACTCACATGTCTCTACCTTGGAAGCTGTGTGAACTATTTTTCAAGTTGCATATACCTCATGCACAAAAAACAATAAAAAACAATAAATTTTTCATTAAATTAGAAAGGATTATTTTGTTTTTGAAGTTTGTATTCTATTTTTGTAATAAAACACTGTGGCCCCAAGGAAAAATTTTTTTTTCTAGTGTGGCAGTCAATGTGTTAAGAATGCATAGTCAGTCTAATAAAAATAACTTTTTGTCAATACTTTGAAGAAGAAATAAACAACGCTAATAGAAAGTGATGGGGTTCAGGACACACTACCATAAAATATGGCACTTTGGTGTTTAAGAAAACCTAGAAGGTCACTCTCTGACCTCTTGCCTTTCTCCTCTGAAGTAGGCCATAAGACTCTCATTGGAGGGGTGCCCTCCCCATACCTGGAGGAAAGAAATATCCTTATCTCTGAAGACACTGGGACACATAAAAGAATCTGAACAAAAGGGCCTGGTTAAGTTCCCTCTGCTTTATAACCATTAGATCATACCCCTTTGTCCAATCATACTTCTTCATGACTGTTCACTGTTTATCAAACTTAAGCATAAAAATACACAGGTTTTCCTGGTTCTTTGGTCTTCATTTCTGAAGTTTCCTATAACACGTACAACTTATCTAAATAAATTTGTCCACTTTTCTCTTGTTAATCTGTCTTTTGTTATAGGGGGCTCAGCCTTGAACCTTGCAATGGTTGAGGAAAACATAGTACTTTTTCTCCCCTAAAAAAAGCTTATAGACCAAGATGGAAAATATTTTGGAAGTGTTCCTTGTCTCAAGAGAAGGCCTGTAAGCAGTAGTGAGATGATCTGATATATTTGCACAGTCACATAGGGAGCTCCTACAAAGTGAAAGTCATCCTCTACTATGCACTCAGTGGGATAGTACAAAAATGCACCATAAGGCTTGGGACTGTCCTTGTTTTGCTGGTATATCAAAATGTGTTAAAAAGTGAGTAGGAATTCAATACAGTAAATGACTTACTGCTCTATCAGTGGGTTTGGGTATAAACGAACAAACAAAAAGGACAAAGTTGTAGATGGAGGAAGAGGGTTTATTATCACTTGTTTGTCTATAGAAAGAGACACCTGGAGCATGTTGGTAGGCTTACACTCATGGAGACGAGGCTGTACCCAAATGTGACAACGGGAATAACAGATGGCACAAGGTCCTGCAAAGACTGGGATGGGAGGATCCGAATCAAGAAAGTGGTTAAAGAAATTATCTTTTGAAAAAAACAGGGTATCTTTGTCCCAAACTGGAGGGAAAGAATTAAGATAGACATTGACTTTTCTCTATGAGAGAGAAAGACATATCATCTGGTTCAGAGAGAAATCAGTGACATCAAAAGTCTGGAAGAGTTTCAAAGTCACTGCAATGGTGAACGAAAAGCTGCCAAATGTGGAAAATCTAACAAAATGTCAAAATCCAAAAGCCATGTTAAGTATCCAAAACTTTATAGAAACACCTAGAAAAACAATGTCAAATATGAATATTGAGTAGTAACTACCTTCCATATGAAAAATATATTCAAATAGGCTAACTGACAAAATGTCATAAAATCATCAATTTTTAAACAAGAGAACAGTTAAATCATGAAAAGGAATATACCTCTCTTCCAGTAATTGTACATTTTGATGCAGTTTCACAAAGTATGTGACACTTTTGAACTCTAATACTTGAAAAAAGACCCTGATAATCCAAAGTAAAAAATTAGAAACAAAAATCATAGTTTATAAACACTGTTTATAAAAGCTATTTGCATAAGAAAATTCACACAACTTGAAGTATACACATGCAGAAACTCAGGCCATATACACAGAATACTTTTGCAAAAGAAAGACATTGAAACCATTTTACGTTACCCTTGTTCCCTTTGGCATTGCTGTTTCATCAACCAGCAGGCAAAGAATATTACAAGCCACCAAGAGGACCGAGATGGACTACAATACAAAAGGTAGGCTGTCAGCTCTCAATTTCAGAAATTTTTTGCCAATACAAAAATATTAAAATCCAAGTAACTAAATGTATGTTTCAGAATAGAGGGAAAGCAGTCAAGACCAAAATTCTACATATACACTAAAGCAATCAGACCACATACAAAACTCCTCAAGAAATCCTAAATATCCTGCAACTTATTATAATTTTAGAGCTTGTGACAAAAGCTAATAATATAGATACTTTTACTAAGTGATCTCACCAATTGGAAACACACAACTCTACAGACTTCAAAAGTGGTAAAATATTATCAGAACTAATTTCATAATGAAATTTTCATATTCTATCATAGAGTTTGAAGTAGGGTATCTGCAACAGCTTGTGTTTCCTTAATTTTCAAATAAACTAAATGCTGAATTTCCTAATTTCATGAGGACACAATCTTGAGATTTTTTTTTGCCATTAATTTCCACTTTTGTTTTATTGAGTTTTTACAAATAAAGGCATAGATGGATTTTAATCTTATTGATAGAAAACCAGCTTACTAGAAACCACTTAGCTGAGGGAATCACCATACTCAAATGCTGAAGTAAATAAAATATAATTTGCTTTTATTTAGGCAAATAAATTCTTACTGTCTCAATAAGAAGGAGAACCATAACAGCAGGATATACCAAATTTCTTTCCCATGCTGAAGCCTTTTTTCGCCTCTCTATTAGAAGAAAAAACAAAATAAAACAATAGATTTCAGTAATTTCCAAAAGTTCTCTTCAGATTCACATTTTCATTTCATATATGTTCAGTATACATTACTTTTACATAAATAATTTCTTTTTTGAAAAATATAAATTACATTTAATTTTCCTTCACAAACTATAAAAATCAGAGTATAAAACTCATTTGCTACATTATTAACAGCTCAATTCTGTGATGTTTAAATTTCAGCTCTGGAAAGACATCTCAGTTACTAAGGAAATATTAATATATTATCAACATATATCTTACTTTGAAATATAGAAACGCAGTTGGTCCTCCATATCCACAGTTCTGCAATGGCAGTTTTCAATCATCCATGGATTTTGGTAATTGCAGGTGTCCTAGAACTGTCCCTCGTGGATACAGAGGACCAACTGTATTGTATTTGCTATAGACCTCCATATTGATATAGATACATTTTAATGAATAAAGTAACATGAATAAAAATCCCTTCTATTCTCATATCCTAAAGATAAACACTTTCAGTTTTCTAAAGGCTGGAAGCAAATTTCCACTTACAGCTACAAAGGACTATCTTATATTACACTAATCCTCATGTTTAGAACTAGTGGAATAGATGTATCAAACTTTAGAAAAAAATAAATCTGTACAAACATATTAGAGAGCTGCTAAGATAATGAAAATTGAAAGGCCAATACTGTGTGAAGTAAATTCGGGTGAGTCCTCCAATTTGCACTACTTTTCCCTACTAGGCAATTTTCAATATGTAATTGGCATGGCCCCTGGAGCTGAGAAATCAGTGGGTCACAGGCAACAGTGCTAAAGCAAAGCTTTCAGCAAAGTCCACAGAGCCAGGGAGAGAAACACCAGAGCTTGGGGTTATCAAGGCAGCCACAATTAGAGAAGCTATGATTACAGAAAAAACAAAAGGGCAAAGAAGTGAGCCTGGCATGCAATGATACTTTCCCTTCAAGGCACCCATAGCTGAGAAGAACAACAGAAGGATGCAGCTAAAAGACGGAGAAGCAAAGCAAAGCTTCTGTCAGGCTCATGTTTCTTTTGAGGTTAAAAACTACAGTTCATTAAGAAGATAGGGTCATAGTCAAAATGAAACAACTAGGCTGTCACTTAAGATCAATAAAAAACTATACCCTAGGATAAATGCAAAGCTAGAAACAGACCAGGCCTTGTAAAGACCAAAACCCAGCCTTAAATGATCTCAAGCACAGATGGATTAAATTGGTATGTCCCTATTCTATTTGTCTGCCATAAACAAAAGTAAATCCTCTCAAAAAAAAAAGGATCATCTAGAGTTTTAATTTTGTACAAGAATGTCTAACATTCAATTAAACATTACCAGGAGATACAAAGAGGGCAAAATAGACAATGGAAACAGATCCTCAGTTGATCCACATATTGGACTTATCATAAATATGCCTTAAAATAAATGATTGATATGTTCAACAAAATAAGTGACAAAATGGCAAATTTCATAAGTAAATTTGAATCTATAAAAAATAATCAAATGGAAATTCTAGAACTGAAAAATACTGTAACTAAAATGAAGAATTCAATAGATAGTTTTGACAATAGTTATAATATAGCTGAAAAGACAGTGAAATGAAAAACTGACCAGTAGAAAATATCACAGACTGAGCATGGAAATAAAAAAAAAAGGAGGGAAATACAGAAAAGAATGTAAGAGTAAAAAAGTCTAGCATATGTGTAATTGGAGTCTGAGGAAATAAAAGAGAATGAGGCAAAAGCAATATCTGATAAGATAGTGGCTAATAATTTTCCCAAATGGATGAAAGGCATCAAGTCACAGAGTCATGAAATGACACAGATTGCAAGAAAGAAAAATACAAAGAAAACACATCTAAGCACATCAGAGTAAAACTGCTAAACAAAGACAAAAAGAAAATCTATAAAGCCCTTCAAAAGAGCAACAATATGACTTTTAATCAGAAGACAATGGAATGACATCTTTTTACAGTTGAAAATTACCAAATAAGAATTCTACATTTTGTTAAAAAAAAAAAAGCCCTACAAATAAGAAAACAAAGTAAATATGTTTTCAGATAAACAAAAACTGAGAGAATCTATTGCCAGTAAACCTGTATTAAATGAAATATTAATGGGTATATTCCTCAAGCAGAAGCTAGATGAGCACTAGAAACAAAAATAGAACCACAAATCAGGAACATAAAATTAGAACACCAATGAAACATCATTTCACACCCATTAAATAGGTAAAAAAATTTAAAGTCCAACATTGTCAAGTGCTGGCAAGGTTCTGGAGCAACAGAGAATCCTGCTCATGTCTAGCAGAATGCAAAATAATATAACTACCTGGGCAAACAGTTCAGCATTATCTACAAAAATAGTACATGCCCAGATACAATGATCTTATAATTCTATTTCTAGTATGTAACCTATAAAATATATACCAAGAGATATGTACAAGAATGTTCATAGAAACATTATTCATAATAGAAAAAAGCTGGAAACATATCTAATGTCTACCAACAGCAGGATGACTAAAATACCTTTAGGCAATATGATGCTATTAACAGAAATGTAAATGAATGAACGACATTTGTTTTGACTTTCAAAAACAATACTGGACTTCCAGTTCTGAGGATGGAGCAATAACAAGGACCAGATTTACCATCCAGCTTGAAACAATTAAGAAACCAAAAAATACATATATATGAAACGACAGTTTTCAAGACACTGGACGTTGGATCATGGAGGAACAACGATCTCCGAGAGACGGGAAACAGCATGAGCTGTGTTTGACACAGCTTACCATCTTGAGAAAATTTCTAGGCCTTAGTGCAAGGAGGAGGAACCCAAGCTGAGCCCAGCTCATTTCTTGATTTGAGGACACGAAATAGGAGTCTGAGGAGACTAAGGCAGCTGGAGTTCGCAAAGCAAAGTACCAGAGAGGAGACTGCAGCACAGAAAAAGAACTACAAGGATCTGCAGGGGCCACCCTTGAGTACTCTGCAGAGTAATGGCTGGCTCAGGCGTGTCAGGAAACAATCCACTGGTGAAGAAAGAACCACCCAAAAATAGGAGAGCAAACAGTACTCGACAATCATAAAGGGCCAAGATAATGCCTGCAGCCACAGACAGCACAAAACCTCATAAATCACAGGACGCTGGATAAAAGTTGTAGAAAGGTCTTGCCCCTGAAGTGGGGAATAATTGGCCATAGATGCAATGACGCTCTGGTCTAGCCTAACAAGTCTTCAAAGCAAGACAAAATAATCAAACTGTTTCCAAGTAACTTAACTGCATCCCAGAACAAAGTTCCTCACCTATTGGAATACTATAAGTGAGGCCCCCAACAAGGTAAAATCATACCCAACAAGGCAAAATTCACAAGGTCTGTTTACTAATCAAAAATTGCCAGTCATGCAAAGCAGCACAAAAATACAATCAATGATAAGGAAAAATCAATCAATCAAAACTTATCAAGAACTAACACAAATGTTGGAATTAGTAGACAAAAACATTAAAAGTGTTGTCATAGTTGTATTCCATATTTTCAAAAAGTGGAAGACACAGATTGAACATGTGAAAATTAGAGACATGAAAGATATAAAACAGGTCCAAATAGAATTTCTAGAGATGCAAACTGCAGTGTCTGGGAGGGGGAGGGGGAAACCACCAGGTAGGATTAAAGGTAGATTAGACTCGTAAAGAGAAGATTACTCAAAGTGAAGATATAACAATAGAAACTATACAAAATGAAGCACACAAAGAAAAAAGACTAAAAACTAAAAGAACATTCTTCAACTATGGCCTAACAGACATGTCCTGTAAAGGTAGGCACAGAGGGGAAAAGAAAAACTATCTGGAGAAGTAATGGTTGTGAAATACATACATATATATATATATATATATATGCAAAATAGCAAAGCACAGCATAGAAAGCAGCATATTAAAAGGATTATATACCAAAAGAAAATGTTTCCAAATTAGATGAAAACTATAAATTCCTAGATCTAAGAGACACTATGAACCCAAAGAACAAGAAATATGAAGAAAACTACTCAGGCATATCACAATCAAATTGTTCAAAATCAATGATAAAGAGGACATTTTAAAAGCAGATATGGATAAAAGCACATAAAAAGATAAGTATGACAGATTACTTGTCAGAAATAATGCAAGTAAAAAGACATGGAGCAACATCCTTGAATATCAACATCTTTGAAAAGTCATTTTGTATATATACAAAACAAAAAAAGGTAAATAAACACATATTTATTCTTTCCCCAAACTAAAAGTCTTTTTCAATGAAGTTAAACAGACTGAAAGCTTTAACATAAATTAAACATTTCATAAATTTTCAAATATTTCAGACTACAGTAAAGTCTTAATAAGAAACCAAGACCAATAGACAAGTCAAGAAAAAAAAGGTACAATACCTAATTTTGTCTTAAGAGTCTTTACATTTTCAAGCTCTTGTTCCAACTCCATTATGTTGTATTCCACTGATGAAGACAGCCCTATCCAAAACAAAAATATTCAGAAGCATAACAACAGAATCCCTAACACTATAGAACAGGTAGCCCTTTAATTAAAATATCACATGGCAAACCCTGATAAGTGGAAATAAAAATAAACACCACTGTAATCCATAGAAAAGTACATCCATATCTGTACCACTTAAAACCACAACATTCTTGCTGATTAAATATTACATGTTTCCTAGAAAATGTATTACCTTGGTAAAATTTGTATTTGATCAATTACTAATCTTCATCACAAAAGCCTCCTGTGCTTACTGTAGAAAGTGAAAAAATCAAGACCTTCTTTTCTCCTTCTCAACTCCCAAAAGCGACAGTTGTTAACAGCCTGGTTGATGCTTCCATATCTTTCTTCATATTCATAAACATTCATACATACATATGGTTTTTATTTATATATTTCATACAAATGGGGTCAAATCAGACACATTACTTTGCCATTTGCTTTCCTAGTCTTTAATATGTTCAAGTTGATAGGGAGTACCAACTCTTTAATAGCTGGATAATATTCCATATGGATGTACTACAGTTTTATTCAGAACTATTCCATTTATTAATATTTCAGGTTTTCTTCAAATTTTTGCCAATGCAATGTTGCAATAAACGTTCTCATATGTACATCCAGTACATTTTGGTTCTAATTATTTCCGTAAGACAGATTCCCAAAATTCAGATTGCTGAATCAAAGGGTATGAGCATTTATAGTTTGAAGAGCTATTTAAAGGTTACATCCTCAAAATATTGTAAAAATTTACATTTTTATCAATAACTTTGAAAGTACCTATTTTCCAATATCTTCTCCAGCAATAGATATTATAACTCTTGAATTTTTGCTAATTTGATAGATTAAAAATATTTTCTTATTGTTACTTTAACATGCATGTCCCTAAATGTGGTTCAGCATATTTTCATATGTTTATTAGTCATGTGGATTTTCCCTATTCATATTTTCTGCTTCTTTCTCTAATGGTTTGTATATCTCCATATTCTATTTTATCTGTTAAATTCTGCCACGGTTTGGATATTTGATCCTCCAAACCTCATGTTGAAATATGATCCCCCATGTTGGAGGCGGGACCAAGTAGGAAGTGTTTGGGTCATGGGGTGCATCCCTTATGAATGGCTTGGTGTTCCCACTCTGTTAGTTCCCGCAAAAGCCAGTTATTAAAAACAGCCTGACATTTCCCTCTTCTCTTTCCTCCACTCTCACCACGTAATCTCTGCACATACTGGCCCCCCTTCCCCTTCTGTCATGAGTAAAGGCTCCCTGAAGCCCACACCAAAAACAGATGTTGGTGCCATGCTTCTTGTATAGCCTGCAGACCCCTGAGCCAAATAAACCTCCTTTATAAATTACCCAGCTGCAGGTGTTCCTTTATAGCAACATGAAGAGACTAAGGCAAATTCTAAAACATAAATTAAAATCCCCCACCACAACTGCACTTTGATTAGGTTCTCTCAGCCTTTAAGATTTTTTTTTTTCACTATGCATTTGTGTTTGACTGCTGAGTTTTCAGGTAAGGTTTGTATTTTTTTGATCTTCATAAGATTATTACAGCTTCCTTATAAATCATATCTTTTATTATTTCATAATGACCTGGTTTGTCTTTAATGCTTTTTAAAATTAAATTCTGTTGTGTGGACTTTGTAAGTTATACTATCTTTGTGTTTTTACCTGTCTTGCCTGCCTGCCTGCCTGCTTGCTTGCTTACGTATATACACACACCCCTTTAATCTTAACCTTGTTTTTTCTCTTATCCAGCTGAAACTAATTTGAGGTTTAACCTATATCGGTTAGAGTTCATTGATTATAAGCAACCGATACTGACTCACTAGTTAAAAGAGAAAAGGAATTCATGAGCTGGAACCAGTAGGAAAAGCTTCCAGTAAAGTAAGCGGAGGAAACAAGGCAGTCAGGAGCTCCAGGTGGCAGAAACAGACGGTAATCCTCCTCATATTGTCATAGCTGGGATGAATCAGTCCTAACTATTTTCAGTCTTTATGTCACTGTGATCAAGAATAAAAGTCTAGGGATCAAGTGTTCTAATGACATGGCTTAGAGTCACATGTCAGCTCCTTAGAAAGGCAGAGAACTTTGACAAGCAGTTCCACGGATCTTATCTAACAGGGGAAAACAGCAAATCCAAGTCAGGTGCTTTACTAGAAGAAAGGGCAACAGGTGCTTGTAGCAAAAATGATAAATATGGGTTGAATAAGCCAATCCAATAGGCTCTGTTCTTTAACAGTCAAATTTAGTCCATTTACAATTAGCGAAATATAGTACCTGCATTCCATGTAATTTGGTATAACAGCTGATAAACTTCATTTTATACTTCTCATACTACTTGCCTTAATTTTAAGTGATTTTTAGAAGTTTTATCTTTATCAAAATGAAGCATGCACATAGCTCCAAGTGTCAAAACACTTGCACAGGTTTGTTTTCATGGCCTCCTCCCTCCTAGTTCCCCAAAGACAGTTGCTTAGCCAGTTCTTTTGGCATTTGTCTTCCTTTCACTATTTCTTTGTTTCCAGCGTTAAGCATTCCCTGTTGCCTTCCCACTGTGGCAGATGAGAATTCAAGTATCTGACCTACACACCTCTTCACTCCTCCCTTTCTACCAATATGACCGTATCAGTAATTTTGGCTAGATCGATATTCAATGTCTACATTATAACAACAGAAACGCTATCCACTGCTTACCCACATAGTAAACTCTGACTGGCTTTCTTTCCTTCCTTAACAACATTCTTCTCACTCCCAGAATTAGCAATTTTTTTTTTCTTTTGAGACAGAGTCTTGCTCTGTCGCCCTGGCTAGCATCATCATAGCTCACTGCAACCTCAAACTCCTGGGCTCAAGCGATCCTCTTG
>VBSM01000865.1:1395534-1406809 GCA_008086735.1 Cheirogaleus medius | reverse complement strand
CCCCCCCCCCCCCCCCGCCCGGCCTCCCAAAGTGCTAGAATTACAGGCGTGAGCCACAGCACCTGGTTATTTCTTTTTCATTTGCTTGATTTTCTATGTACTTAACATTAATTCAAAACCAAATTTTCCTACCAAATGTCTTTATTTGAGCCCTTCAGAATTCTGAAGTCACTACTTCATTGTCTTCCAGCTTCTAATGTTGCTTTTGAGAAGTCTGACGCTATTCTTATTCTTGTCCCTCTGAATGTGAATGGCTTTTCTTTTCCCTTTCAAACCATGTAGGATCTTTGTCCCCAGTATTCTTGCTGTGAGTCCATTTTTAAGTGTTGGGCACTAGGTAAGCCCTTTCAATCTCCAAATTCATGTCCTTTAGATCTGAGAAATCTTCCTGATTTTGTCATTTCCTCCACATTCTCTCTCCTCTACTTGGAATTCCTATTAGCTGGATGTTGGATCTCCTGCACTGGTTCTCTAATATTAACTCTTCTCTCCTTTTTTCCCGATTTTTGTCATTTTGACCTATTTTCTGGAAGAGTTCTTTACTTTCAATCTTTTAGCTATGTTATTATTTCTAAATTTCAAGAATCCCTTTCTGCTCACTAGATATCCTATTTTTATGGAATCCTGGTCTTTCTCACGAATTCAGCCTCTGTCTTTCTCAGGATATTGATGAATTTATTTTGAGACTTTTTCTCCTGTGCATATTCTGTCTCTCCCAAGTGTTCCTATTTATTTGTTTGCTTCATATGGGAAGGTTTTCCAGATGTCTGGTGAGCCTCAGTTTGTTTGCTCATATTTAAGAAAGAAGCACTACAAATGCTGATTTCAAAGCCAGGACTGTGTTGGTAGGACCTGACAACAGTGAGATTTCCTGTAGAATAATCTAGCTGGGTTTTTCATTGAGGACACCTTATTGCTAGACCCTCTCATATTCTCAGGCTGGATGAAGACCCCAGCTAAGACCCTTCTTACCTCTTTCTTGGAGGACTAAGCCTGGCTATTCAAGTAAAGGAAGATGGAAACTTATATATTTAGTCAAGCACTCAATTGAATCCTTTGCTTCTACCCGCAACTGTACCCAGGCCAAAGACTCTCTGTTTTACTCTCTCTGGAGAACAACCCTCACTCTTCTGCTGGGGTGGGAAAGAGGCAGTTAGTTGCCTGGTACCTTGCATGGAGGGAAATGATGTAGGGATCAAACCATTTCATAAATATGATTTTCAACCAATCATTATGAAGTGGCTAACTCCACTTCATTTGATGGTGCCACTTTTTGAGACTTTGGGAGACTCTGGGGAATAAATCAAGCACAGATGGAATAGAATTCAACTTCCTTGGGTAGCTAAATTGGTTACTTCCAAAATTTTTCCAGGTCTGCTAAATTCTAAAATTTTATTGTGGTTTTCTCCTCTTTAACTTCTCATCCTTTTAGGTTTATGCTTCTCTGAACCTCAGTGTTCTCAGCTGCAAAAGGGGGTGTATCTATTAGGATACTTTCCACTGAATCAGGAAACAACTCAAATTAGCTTAAAAACAAGTAAATAATTTCACATAATTTAGACAGAGTGAACTTTCAAAGTAGCTCAACAGTTACATCAAGGGACTAAATTCTGCCATCCATAAGTTGACTTAATAGGAAGGCTTATGCTCTTTATCCTTTCATGTAATTTTGTAATTTCTTGTTATTTTATTTTGCTCTTTATTTCTTCATTTTCTTCTCTACCCAGCTAGTGAAACTTTTGTTTATTCGTTTCCCCATGTTAATCTGGCACTTCAATGGTTACTTTCTCATTCTTAAGACTCATATTTTTTCATTATATTAGCAACATACCATAGTCCTAATGCTGCAGGGATGCTTTTATGGGTAATTTACCCTATGCCAAGGTGAAACTTTCACAACACTTTCATTCTTTTGTATTCTTTCACTGCTTCCTACCCATCCCCTCAACTCCTGGATCTTGCAGAGATTGTTTTTAAAATATTTAGTTCAAGACTATTACTAAATTTTTCCTTCAGTATGGAAGTTAGTGCCTGGCACAAATCAGATACTCAATATATGGACGTAAAATGAATGAATTGATGAACAAATGAATGGATGCCTTTTTCTTTCCCCTAATAGATACATGACATCTTTAGGAACATATGAGTTTTGTTTTCGTTTTTGTTTTTAGAGCCAAGGTCTCACTCTGTTGCCTAGACTAGAGTGCAATGGCATCGTCATAGCTCACTGTAACCTCAGTCTCCTGAGCTGAAATGATCCTCCTGCCTCAGCCTCAGCTAGGATTACAGGTGTGCACCACCAAGCCCAGCTAATTTGCCATCTTTATTCTCTCTTTACGACTATAGGTATTATTCTGTAATGCCTAGCATGAGAAGCTTGATGTTGACCTCTTTCTTCTTTGTAAGGAATTTTTCTATGTGAAAACCTGTAAGGTTTTTTTTTTTCCTGTGATTCTTGGAATTCAGGAATCTTTTAAGTTAAATCCAGATCTTTTAAATTTTCTGTTTAATAATCTTGCTTAGGATTCTGTGTTCATTTAATCTACACTCAAGCCTCTCTTCAAATCCTTGACATTTTCTTCTATTATTTACTTGCCTACTTTTTCTATTTGTTCTTTTTTCTCCTTCTAGATATCTATTAATTACATTAAGTATCTTAGCTCACTAGTCCATCTCTATTATTTCTTTTTTTTAATTTTATTATCTTTTTATTTCAGAATATTATGGTGGTACAAACACTTTGGTTACATAAATTGCCTTTGCACTGCCCAAGTCAGAGCAACAAGCATTCCCATCTCCCAAATAGCATAGACCACATCCATTAGGTGTAAATTTACCCATCCCCTCCTCTTCCCTCCCACCTGCCTGATACTCTATGAATGTTACTTCCCATATATGCACATTAGTGTTGATTGATTAGTACCAATTTAATGGTGAGTACATGTGGTGTTTGTTTTTCCATTCTTGTGATACTTCACTTAGAAGAATGGGCTCCAGCTCCCTCCAGGATGATATAATAGGTAGTTCACCACTTTTCTGTGGCTGAGTAGTATTCCATGGTATACATATACCACATTTTATTTGTCCACTCATGTATTGATGGGCCCTTGGGTTGTTTTCACATCTTTGCAATTATGAATTGTGCTGCTATAAACTTTCGAGTGCAGGTATCCTTTTTATAGAATGTCTCTTTTTCCTTTGGGTAAATACCCAGTAGTGGGCTTGCTGGGTCAAATGGTAGGTCTACTTTTAGTTTTCTTTGAGGTATCTCCATACTAATTTTCATAGAGATTGTACTAGTTTGCAGTCCTACCAACAGTGTATGAGCATTCCTATCTTTCCACATCCACCCCAACATTTGTTGTTTTGAGACTTTTTGATAAAAGTCATTCTCATTGGAGTTAAGTGATATCTCATTGTGGTTTTGATTTGCGTTTCCTTCATGAAAGAGATGCTGAGCATTTTTTCGTGTTTGTTGGCCATAAGTCTATCCTCTTTTGAAAAGTTTCTGTTCATGACCTTTGCCCACTTTTTAATGGGGTTGTCTTTTCCTTGCTGATTTTCCTGAGTTCTATATAAATTCTAGTTATCAGCCCTTTATTGGATGTATAGCATGCAAATATTTTCTCCCATTCTGTAAGGTTGTCTATTCACTCCAGTGATAGTTTCCTTGACTGTGCAGAAGCTTTTTAATTTGATCAGGTCCCAGTTATTTATTTTTGTTGTTGCTGTAATTGCTTTTAGGGTCTTCTTCATAAATTCTTTGCCTATGCTAATGTCTATAAGAGTTTTTCCAACATTTTCTTCTAGAATTCTTATGGTTTCATGCCTTAGATTTAAGTCTGTTATCCATAATGAGTTGATTTTTGTGAGAGGTGAGAGGTGTGGATCCTGTTTCAGTCTTCTACATGTGGCTATCCAGTTTTCCCAGCACCATTTATTGAATAGGGGTTCTTTTTCCCAGTGTATGTTTTTGTCTCCTTTGTCAAAGATCAGATGGCTATTTGAGAATGATTTTATATCTGGGTTCTCAGTCCTGTACCACTGGTCTATGTTTCTGCTCTTGTGCCAGTACCATGCTGTTTTGGTTACTATAGCCTTGTAGTATAGCTTGAAGTCTGGTAGACTGATGCCTCCCAATTTGTTCTTTTTGCTTAAGATTGCTTTGGTTATATGGGGTCTTCTCTGGTTCCATACAAACTGTAGAATTATTTTTTCTAGATCTGCAAAAAAATGATATTGATATTTTAATAGGGATTGCACTGAATCTGTAGATCAGTTTGGGTAGTAAAGACATTTTAACAATGCTGAATCTGCTGACCCATGAGCATGGTATGGTTTTCCATCTGTTTACATCCTCTGCTATTTCCTTCTTCAGTGTTCATAGTTCTCCCTGTAGAGGTCTTTTACCTCCTTCGTTTAATATATCCCTAGGTATTTTATCTTCTTTGTTACTATTGTGAAAGGTATTCAGTCTTCGATTTGGTTCTCAGTTTGACTGTTGTTGGCATACATGAAAGCTACTGATTTGTGTGCATTGATTTTGTAACCTGAGACTTTGCTGAATTTATTTATCAATTCCAGGAGTCTCCTGGCAGAATCTTTGGAGTTTTCTAGATATAAGATCATATCATCAGCAAAGAGCAATAGTTTGACCTCTTCTGCCCCCATTTGAATGCCCTTGATTTCCTTCTCTTGTCTGATTGCTCTGGCTAGGACTTCTGGCACTATGTTGAATAGAAGTGGTGATAGAGGGCAACCTTGTCTGGTTCCAGTTCTAAGTGGGAATGCTTTCAATTTTTCCCTGTTCAGTATGATTTTGGCTGTAAAAATATGGAATGCTTCATGAATTTGGTGTCATCCTTGCACAGGGGCCATGTTAATCTTCTCTGTATCATTCCAATTTTAGTATATGTGCTCCCAAACTGAACACCATGTCTATTATTTCATTAATGATTTCCTTCTCTTTGTACTTTTGGTCTGTGACACAAAATAGTTCTTCTACTTGACTCCAGCAGATGATTAATTAAATTTTCAGAAGGACTGTATTAATTTCCTATTGCTGCTGTAACAAATTATAATGAGGTTTCTGGGTTAAAACAACACATATTTATTGTTTTACAGTTCTGGAAGTTAGAAGTGCTAAAAATCCAGATGTCAGCAGTACTGTGTTTCTTCTGGAGACTCTATGGGAGAAAGTATTTCCGCGTTTCATCCAGCTCCAAAAGGCTACGTGGATTCCTTGGCTCATGGCCCCTTCCTCAAATCACTCCAACCTTTGCTTCCACTCTCATGTCTCCTTTTCTGACCCTCCTGTCTCAATCTTTGACTTAAAACAACTCTCATGATGACACTGGGCCCACCAGATAATCCAGGATAATCTCAAGGCCTTTAACTTTATCACATCTGCAAAATCCCTTTTGCCATGCCAGGTAACATATTCACAGGTTCTGAGTATTCAGACTTTGACATCTTGGAGGACCATACTATCTCATCTTTTGTTTGTCTATTAAGCTTTTAATTTTTTTTTAAGTTCTAGGCAGTTTTTTTTCTGTTCTAATTATATCTCCTTGAAAGTTCTTATCACTTTTGGGGGCTAAGTACAAATTCTTATTTGTCTCTCCCATTAATTGTTAACTTAAGTGGAAACCACTTGTTCTAGATATTACTCCTAGTCTTCTTCACTCAGCCTTAAACAAGTAGTATTTTTTCTCTATCTGCTGCTGTTGTTTCCTTCACATCTACTCTGGCCAGACAGTCCCTCAAATAATGACAAACCAGCTAGAAGGCTGAGCAAGTCCTGTTCTTGGGAACTAGGGACCAACTGTCCAGAAAAGCTGATTCAGGAGAAAGAAGCCTCAATGGGTTTCTCTAGGTGCAAATAGTGGTCCTTTCTCAAAGGAAGAAGCTGAAAGGAAGATTCAGTCCAACAATGCAAGTCAGCAGGACCAAACCAACCTTTGCAGCAAGGGGGCAAATGCAATATCACCAAGAGAATTCAGAGGCCTCTAGCACTAAGCCCCCCTGGGGAATCATAACATCTCAGCCTTGTCCCAGGCTTCCAGGAAAAGTAAATCCCATCCCCTTTGTGTCTCCTTGTTCACTTCTGCCCATTGCTGAAGAGAGAACACTCAATACCCTTTCTTTTAAAGAACCTGAGGTCTCAAACGCACTGAAGTGTTATATAGTAATTCCAGAGCTCATCAGTTTGACCGTTTTACTTGTTAATATGTAACTGACATACTTGTAAGAGAGTAAGGATACAGACAGTACAGAGGTACTGAGGTAGTGTGATGCAAAGCTACTAACCTTTTGACTACGAATTTAGTTTTTAGATTCTGGCACCCAAAGCAAAAGGGGAAGCATTTAAGTTACAGAATTAATGAACATTTCCATATAATGAGGAGATTTACAATAAGATAGCATAGCTTTATAAGATTTTCAAGTGGCTTTGAATCAAAACTCAAACTATATAATAATCTTAGTAATAAGTATATTTTACCTTTTATCCTAATTCTTTATAAATTAAATGGTGTATATCTGTAATTAAAACTCATTTAACTTCTGTATCTCATTAATTAGAAATATAATTCCAAACTACATTTCATTCCCTATGCTTTTAAAGAAATATTATTTCAGTAATCAGTTCAAGGCTAGAAAAAATAATCTGATGAGTATTCAGAATTTTGAAAGGGAATGGATATCAGAATAGACAGTATTCCTGCTGCCAATTTGAAATTAAGTGAAAAGACATAAATGCCTACTTTGTGGGAATGTCGACAAAGCTCAATACAAATGTCTAGACTACTCAATGTATGATTTTTCAAAGGAAAATAACTAAAGTGGCATTTCTGAAATGCTGTGCTTTTCTTTTCAGGCGACACAATACTAGGCACATAACAGGTAATTAATAAATATTGACTTGCATACACAATTCAAGAATACATTCTTATTGTCCTCAAATAAATCATGCTTTTATTAAATGACTAGATTCATCTGAAATAACACAATATTCAAGGACATTACCATCCTTTATCATATGGTAATATATCTATACCTAAGTGGAAAAGTAAGCTTTTTTTGGCAGAATATTTCACCAGAAGGAAAGGATGGCTATTGAAAGGAATTATGACACACTGCAAACAAATACTGACATATTATGTGAATTTAAGTTGCACCAAAAAAATAAAATATCCTGAAGAACTGTATTATCACTACTTTATTTCAAAATGAATCTAAAATGTTTAATGTCAGCATTGTCTAGTCAATAAGTCAAATTGGTAGACAAAACTTGTTTGGACAAGTCATAAAAAATAAAAAGGGATTCTCCAAGAAAACCACAAAGCAGCTCATTTAAGGTCAATTTAACGGTATTATTCTGTTTTTCTTCCAGCCCTGACATAAGATTTCACTACCTCAAAGGAGATTGTAAGAGTATCTATTTGCATTCCCCTTAGGTGACTGGCAGCTCAACACCAATTAGTCCAAAATTACACTGTTACTAGCATGCAATAAAAACAACATCTTTCATCTTTCTTACATAGGTAAGAATACCTTCAGAGCCAATAACTTTGATCAAATAAGTATTTTTGATCCTGCCCCACCCGTCTCTTCAGATTCAGGAAAACTAATAGCCGAAGGCAACTCTTCCCAGCTTTATTCTTAGGCTGAGAAACTAGTGTGGTATTGAAAATGTTTTGCTTCCAAGATAACAGAATTTCCCAAAGTCCAGCATTTCTTCAATAACTAAGCTGTCCTTGTACCTTTTCATACTACATAGATATCCTTAACTTAATACATAAAATAGCCTTTGTATGTTAAAGAGGAGATACTAATGATTTAATTTAAAATATATAATGTATTTCTAAAACAAATATAAATTTCCAATTAGGTATGTACACAATTCAAATGACTTGATGTAATAAAATTATCTCCTTAAACAATTCAGCACCCTAAACAATTCAGTGTCCTAAACTTAGTATCATAATATTATTTGGAAGTAGATAACTCTAGCATTAATATAAACAGATTATTTTTACATTTAGCCTTTTAATTTAGAATATAACCAAAGAAAGCTTGATTAGAAAATCTTATCCAAATAACTACTTTAAATGTGACCAGCGTTCTCTATCACTAAGAATGTGAGGGTACTCAAATGCAGTATATTATTTCAAATCACTTATGCGAGCAACTTTATTGTTAAGCCCAAGATTCCTAATAATTCACAGAGCAAACAGGTTCATCTCCCTAAGTAAACACCACTTACTGTATACTACAGAGCCAAGGCTGACAAGACAGACTCTGGAAACCATGTGGAAACTGAAGCCTGGACGCTCGAGTCTCTGATATGTCTGTTTCCACACTGTTGCTCTCTATAGAGAAGATTGCCCAAGCACTCAGAAACTCTGCTTCTGTGTCTATTCCATTTGCAATGTTAGTGTTTATTGAAATAATAATTTCTGTTTACTTCTGACATGTCCACAAAAATATGGCTGACTACAGACCCAGTAATGTGAGACTTTTCATATTCAATACACTGTGAAAATGCAAATATACGTTATTAATGACTACAAACAAGATAGAAAATATTAAACAATCAGCTTTAGGCAAATCATATAGTAATATGTACAATTAAAATAAAGGTTTGGCTTTTTTTCTACTTTAGATATAAGCTACCAGTAGATAAGATGCTAAGATCATGTTTTAACCTTCAAATTTATACATGCTACTACTGGGAATACCATCATCCACAAAAGTTGTAGTTGAAAAAGCAGCTCATGTACCCTAAGTTCATCTTCTGTTCAACAAATCAAATCTGGAAAATTTTTATAGAACTTCTCTCTTTAAATTTTATAGAATATATGATACTTGAATCATATTATTCTAATTTGTTATTCCAAAGCATTTCTCATCTACTGATATCATATAAGCTTATATCTCTTGCAGTCACCTCATTTCTGCTGCAAAAATAATTTGTTGGGGCCACATTTATTGTTACGAATGTGATAAAAGGGCCAAGAAGCTGATAAG
The DNA here is from genome assembly GCA_008086735.1 of Cheirogaleus medius. Taxonomy (NCBI): domain Eukaryota; kingdom Metazoa; phylum Chordata; class Mammalia; order Primates; family Cheirogaleidae; genus Cheirogaleus; species Cheirogaleus medius. The sequence continues at coordinate 1,397,779 of VBSM01000865.1, read as the reverse complement.
GCATCTCTGACTATTTCAGACTCTTGGACACAAATGGTTTTTGCTGATATTTGATCATTTTCAGGCTAAGTCCAGACATTTCTCAAAGTGGCCTGGAGTCTGATAAATTCAAGACATTCTCACTTCAGTGACATAGCCAACAGCAAATAGTACCTTAGAATGGCCACTGCCAGGACCTAGGAGAATGCCTGGAGAAATCCGAGATGAAAGTAATTTAGAGGACGTAAGATAAAATCTGATGTGAGCTCCCTTGTATCATCAAATGTGTTACATGAAAGACATCAGACAAGTAATGACCAAATTAGCAAATCATCTTGCCAATGATAATGGGAAATGCCTCTAACAGGATGCTACTACTCTAAAGGAACCATAAATACCATCCTAAACCTTGGCACCTTCATAGAATTCCCTGGCAAACTCAACTTAGTTATAAACAGCAAGATTCAAGGACTAATGATGACACTAAGAGCTTTTGACAGGTCCCTAAGTTCCATGAAAAGGTCATATAATACATGTCTTGTGTTTTTCAATCCCTTTATTTTTCAGGATACAAAGGTACTGCAACCTGACACTCAGCAAAAATGAAACAACTACATCATCTGTGTCCTTAAGAAGAATTAATGCAAGCTTCAATGGAAAGGACTTTTTAAAAAGATTACAATCAAGGAGGAAAGTATTAATAATTGCTACAAAAAGTGATACACTAATAACTTTTTATCATTAAGATGAAAATAGTATCTGACAAAATTGAATTGAATCATTAAGTTCAAAGGCTACAATATTTTCTTAATAAATTACATTAAAAGAACTGTGGAGGTTTTGAACTTAACAAAAAATAATTTTTATTCATTATGGTACTACTTCTAAAGTTACCCAGTACGCCCATGGGCTATATACATGCACAAAAGCTAATTATTTCAATTAATGCTATTGCATTACTTAAACATTTAAACATGTTAATGATATATGTAACTTCTTAATGCTGGGAAGAAATTACAAACAATTTTCTGCCACAATTAATATAATGGGAATTTCTGTCAGGCTACTTACTCTTCAGGGGTCTTACAGTGGAAACAGCTCTTGACTGCTCGTGTTTCATGGCCAGAACAGGAGGGGAGGCACCTTACTCCTGCTTCTTTGCTGACACTGTGCTGCGCACCGTCCTCCTGCCCCCCAACCATGGCATGTCCTCAGTGGTCCCCACTCTGGGCCTCCCTAAATACTCTCTCCAAGTGATTCTGTCTGATCCTGTCACCAAATTTTATTTTCCCTTCCTTCTTCACTTCTATGCCATGTGTGTTTTCCATCTATTCATTTACTCATGGGACAAATATTTACTACATACCCACCATGTGTCTAGCAGAATTACAGGATCAGGGTACGGACAGGACAAAAACTAACAAAATACCTGCCCCTGTGAAGTTTATGTTCTAGTGAGGAGAGACGGGCAAAAGAGTTAGTATGTCAGGTAGTGGAAAGTGCTATAGAAAAAAAAAAAGCAGGAAAGGGAGTGGAGGGGGGCGTGGTGATATCAAACAGATACCCACAAGGCTCACTCCAGAGTGGGAAAGCCCCACATTTAGGTACAGACCCAAAGAGAAAAGGTGGAAGGGAGTACAGATGCCCTGAGGGAGGAGGGGCCTCAGTAAGAGGAGCAGCAAGGAGACAGCAGAGGGTGGCATCAGGGGCTCCACAGGCAGGAGGCATCAGGGTGGCTCTTACTCAGAAGGAAAAAGGAAGGCATCTGAGGTCTTTGAGCAAATAAGTGAAAAGATCTGACTGACATTTGCAAAGACTCTCTCTCACTCACAAAGACAGATGCCTAGAAGCCAAATAAGAAGCTAACTGCAAAAATCTCTAAAAGGGGTGATTATTGCTCAAACCAAAGGGGGCAGCAGTATAGGTGGTGAGACATGGTCAGATTCTGGAGCTATTTTGAAGCTAAAAACAACTTGCTGAAGGAATCCATGTGGGAATTAAGAGAAAGAGACTCTAAGGATGGGAAGAATGATTTGCCACTTGCAGAGACGGCTGACTCTAATAAAAGCAGATTTTGAAATAAGATCTTAAGTTAATCTTGGACATGATATATTTAAGATGTAGGCCAGGCACAGTGGCAAATGCCTGTAATCCTAGCACTCTGGGAGGCCAAGGCAAGAGGATTACTTGAGGTCAGTAGTTCAAGACCAGTCTGAGCAAGAGCAAGACCTCATCTCTATGAAAAATAGAAAAATTAGCCAGGTGT
>VBSM01000865.1:1383879-1395434 GCA_008086735.1 Cheirogaleus medius | reverse complement strand
GGCCTCCCAGAGAGCTAGGATTACAGGCGTGAGCCACCGCGCCCGGCCTAGACAGTTGGATCTTTAAAGTTCAGAGAAGAGGTCAGCAGCTTATAGATGGTATTTAAAGCCATAAGATCAGATAAGATAACAGGGGAGTAAATCCAAATAGAGAAGAGAAGTTTAAGGAATGAGGCCTAAGGCACTCCTAGTAAAGAAGTTACAGACACAGAGAAAAACCAACAAAGTAGATTAAGAAAATGCAGCCCATTTAATAAAAGAAACAGGAAAATGTGATGAACTGAAAACCAAGTGGAATGAAAAATATTTCAAGGAGGAAAGAGAGTAAGAGGAAGACTGTGAAGTCACAGACCAACGTGATGACAGCATCGCCTAGTACAGTAGAAGCAAGAGTGAGTTCACAACGAAACATTAAGCACGGAACAGAAACCCATGAGCACACAACTCTGGTGAGCTTTGCCATAAAGAAGAGCAAAGCAATGAGGTGGTGAGCTAGTGGGGATAGGAGGTCAACACAGATGTCTTTCTCTCTCTCTCTCTCTCTCTCTCTTTCCTTCTGGAAAAATTACAGCATATGTCTAGGCTGATGGGAAAGATCCTGTTGGGGAAGAACTGATCATAAGTTGTGGAGGGAAGAATTGCTAGAGTTGTGTGTTTGAGTCAGTGCGAAGGGACAAAACCCAGGGCACCAGAGAGGTTGGCCTTATCCAGGAGCACAGACAATTCAGACACGGCACCAGAAGAGACTATGGATGTGAGAACTTCAGGAAGGTGAGTTGGTACGGAGGACAAGGCTTGTGAAAATCCTCTCAGGATTGCTTCTCTTTTCTCAAGAAAATAGAAAACAAGATCATCAGTTGAGACTCAGGATGGTGAAGAAGATGTGAGGAAAGACAAGACATAAAAAAGTCATCCAGGAGAATATAAAGTAAATGTAAGATACTGGCCATGCATTTAAAGGAAGGCCAGGCAGCTGGCTGGGCTGTCAGCTAACCAGGAGTGAGTGCAGACAGCAGAGACAGCTGGAGACCACCGAGGCTTGGGCTTTGCCAGGCCCTCATGCAGTACAGTGGGGCAGGGAAAGGAAGCTGAGAGCATGTACAAAGGACTGGTTCTAACAATGGCCCAGGAATTTAAACTGCATAAGGAAGTAGGGGTATGGAGGAAATAGGGGCCGGGGGTTAAGGAAAAGTTACCAGGATAAGTGGCATGTTAAGTCTCTATACCGAAGAATCGTAGGCAATGGAGCACTAGAAGTGAACTGGGAAAATAAGAGGCAGTAGCTAGAGAGAGGGATGCTTGACTGTGAGATTACGCAAGGACTTGAGTTACTGCTGATGGCAGGACCTGGCTGACGTCTGGGCATGAGGGGCTGAGCAGACGATACAAAAGGAGAGAGCACTAGTTTGCAGGTGGGGGGCGAAGAGGGGTTGGGTATATTCTTACCTAATGGGTGCGGTGCATACCGTCTGGGGGACAGACAAGCTTATAGCTCTGACTCGGGCAGGGCAAAGGTAATACATGTAACCTAACATTTGTACCCCCATTTGTAATATGCTGAAATTAAAAAAAAAAAAAGGAGAGGGCAAGGAGATTCCCAGAGTGTCAGAAAGGCCACGTGCGTAGACACTGAAATCACCAAGAATAGGGCAGGCAGAGAACACCCTATTCAGAAAGAATGACAAGGAACAAGGTGCTAAAATCATCAAGGAAGGAGCAGGAATGGCCTGGGAGGTGAAGAGATGACGAGAAGAGGTCACAGTCTGATGACAAAAGGTTTGAATTGTTGGAGAGCACCAAAGAGAACAAGAGGGCACCTACCCAAACTATGGGGGTGTGGGGAAGAACAGAGCCACCAAGTGAGAGCATTGTAGGAGAAGCAACGTGTGCTGGGAAGAGCCCAAGTTTCTTTGAACAAGAAGGTGAAGGTTGAAGACACAGGTTTTTTGATGGTTTAACTCTCCATTCCAAACAGTACAAGCAGAAAGTTTTAGGAGCTAGGGGAAAGTGGAAAATCAGGTCAGAAATGGGACATATAGAGACATGGGGGTGAAGAGATAGGATGCAAGGAACCTGGGGGTTCTGCACCCCTTATACTACCCATCATGAAGAGGGGTGAAGGGCACAATGGACCCATTAGTCCTGAGGGTCTCAAGGCACACAGTAGAAGAGAGGCTGTGTGTTGAGGGACGGGAAGGGTGGGTGTCCTGCCAAGGTCGTGGTGAGTTATGTGGACATCTCTCTACTCCTGCCATGATAATGGGGACACGGGAGAGGGGCTATCTTAGCCAAATGACAAGAGCTCTGCGGTCCCTCCTGCTCTAGGAGCATACAGAACTTGTTCCCTTCTTTCTTTTTTTCAAGTTGTTTAAACACTAGATAAAAATCTATAAATTCTTACCCTTTTTGCCCCCTTTTCTTCAGTCGACTAGCCTATAATCTTGAGACTTAGAGACTTAATTCGTCTGCACCACATCTGGTGCTTAGGATGTGCAATAAACAAAAAGGGGAAGGAGTAGAGAGCAGACTGGATGGGACGGCTTCTTCAGGCTGCTGATCAACATTATAACAGTGCACAGCTTTGCTTCATTTTACTAACACATTTTATGAAATAATGACAATATAACAAGAATAAAACCTCCCAACAGCATTAAACCCACAGCATCATCAAGCGTCAAATAAGAATAATGGAGAAGTCACAATCAGGCACTCCATCATAAAGCTACACTGATGTGTTATTTTTCGAGACAAGGTCTCGCTCTGTCACCCAGGCTGGAGTGCAGTTGTGCAATCATAGCTCACTGCAGCCCCAAACTCCTGAGCTCAGGCAATCCTCCCATCTCAGCCTTCCAAAATGCTGGGGTTTCATACTGATATTTTATAAACCGGGCATGAAAATTCAACTTCAATAATATAATGACTATCACAAGTAGTCAAGAAAAAAAGTACCTTCAAGAAAAAAAATAATGTTATTCCTACAGTTAAGCACTTCTTGACATTGTTTAAGCAGCATGTTTGCTAAGATAACTGTAAAGCTGAACTCAGAGTAAGCCATGCAGATGTCCCAGAGTCCTGTGATATGTATCATACATCCAACATGGGCTAAGAAAAGCATACTCAATGTGCCACTGGAAAAATGCCACTATGAATTACGGGATAAATCAACACTATAATCTGTATTTTTTAAAAAGTCTTTTACTTTCATTATTCTGCAGTCCTTTTTAATGCCAAAAGTAAAAAAATTAAAACTTTACTTTTGTTTTATAATTTAAAATATAAAATAATTGTTACAACAAAACACATCTGACATAATACAAGGTTAAATAAAACAAAAACAAGATTTAAAAAGTTTAGCTTACTAACTTCCTATTTCTATACTTTCTTTAAAAATGGCTTTAATTTCTTCCCAGCTTTACTGGATTCAAATTTCTGGCCTCCAGAATTGTGAGATAATAAATATATTTTGTTCTAAAAGATCAAAAACAATGGTGAAGCATGATTTTTTTATTTTGTCTTTTCCTCTGCACATTTTGATAAACATACTCTACTGAAGTGCACAATTCTTAATCTATATTAGTCAAAATGTCCATTTTGCCATAGAACCATCTATTGTATAAACATAAATCATTTAGCCTGTTATATACCACCTGAAATAGTCCACAGTGGCTAACCAGAAGCAAACCACAAAATCATAATAATTATCCTAACATATCATTAATGAGTCTCACGGAAAATATTTTAGACAGCTTACCAGTCATAAACAGTGCATGGCCTACCAAAATGGTATGTAATAAAATTATACTTAGCATTAGCTATCATATCATTCCTCATCCTCTCCAAAACCAATCCATCTCTTCTCTACAACATTTCTATGCTCGTTGCGGTGTTTTATTTATTTTGACTTGGCTTTACTTTATAATACATTTAGCCTTCTAGCAAGAATTTCCTTTTTAACTTCTTTGATATAACAAACCACTTTTGAATTTGAGGAGAAAAAAGATTTAGAAAGATTCTGGAAAGACTTTTTTTTCCCTACTGTGGAAGAGGAAAGTGAGAAAAGGCTATATTTTTGTTTTGTTTTGATCAGACTTCATTTAAATTATTTAATTCATGGAGAACTATAGTTTACCTTTCCTGGATCTTAGCCCCCGATCTGTAAGATAAAAATAGCATATACCTGAGGCTGAAATATAATCCCACATTGCAGGAGGCATGTATTCTTTACAACTCAGATATGTTTATTACATAGTAACATGACTATCTAAATAAGACAAATTTATTACAATATTACTGGCTTTAATTAAATTTCATAAAACTAATGTTGATTGAAATTTATCATTCTGAAATTAAGTGGGCTTAAATGTCAAAGTAGCTTTAATCAAGTTAGAAAAATAAAAGATATATGCCGTTCCAGTCTAAAAGTTTACCTGTATCAAGCTATATAATGTTACTGACAAGAATCCTCCAGATTAGATACAAACTGAAATTCTTGGATCTAAGAACAAAGATCCAAATATTATCAACAGTTTGGGGTTGATGATTTAAATTCACTATTTATAATTGAAGAAAGTAGGTGTATTTCTTCCTATCTCTCAATATTTCACATTTAAAATAATCTTCCATTTTATACCCACCTTCAAATTATGATTCTGAAATATAGTTAGCTATTAATAATCTCATCTTGGTGGAGGATGGGTGGTTTCAATTTTTTTTTTTTTTGAGACAGAGTCTCATCTCACTCTGTTGCCCAGACTAGAATGAGTGCCGTGGCGTCAGCCTAGCTCACAGCAACCTCAAACTCCTGGGCTCAAGCAATCCTCCTGCCTCAGCCTCCCGAGTAGCTGGGACTACAGGCATGCGCCACCATGCCTGGCTAATTTTTTCTATATATTTTTAGTTGTCTAATTAATTTCTTTCTATTTTTAGTAGAGACGGGGTCTCACTCTTGATCAGGCTGGTTTTGAACTCCTGACCTTGAGCGATCCGCCCGCCTCGGCCTCCCAGAGTGCTAGGATTACAGGCGTGAGCCACCGCACCCGGCTGGTTTCAACATTTTTTAAATTTTATTTTATTTTAGTAGATTTAGGGGGTACAAGTCGAATTCTGTTACATTTATATATTGTATAGTGGTGGAGCCTGGGCTTTCGGTATACCCATCACACAAGCAGTGTATGTTGTACTTCATAGGTAATTACAACCTTTTTTTGAAAAGACTATGTAGGAGAAAAAAGTGCAGGGTGAAGGTCACTTGAGTAAAAGTAAAGAAAATTTACCTAACCATGTCATTGCTCTGTTAAACTACATAATTACTCCTTTCTTCATTAATTTATCTGAAGCCAAAAATGATCAGTAACTAAAAATTAAACTTTAAAATCTTTGACATGCCCACTTGATTAGCAGCTGATAATTAACAGTATTCTCAAATAAAAACAGAGTTCTTCAGTAAAACTTTGAAAGTCAAATTTGATACCTTAGTATCAAAGAAACACACTACTTTTTACAAAGGGGAAATGAAACAGGGATATTACAGTCACTAAGACAACATACAAATTTGCGTTCCCTTAGCAACTGTAAGTCATATACTTAAAGCGTATGAGAAGTCGGTAATAGAGGGATGCCTAGTCCCCAGTGGCCAATGTGTCGGAATGAAATGGGCCTCGCCAGATTACAGCCAAGCCCTGCAGCAAACTTTCTTCACCGGAGGAGTTCCCTTATTACTCTTAAGTCTTCGCCTCTTACAACAGCATAAAATACCAAGAGGTTTCCTTTTTTTTTCAATTATCTGTCTTTTTTTAATTAAAAAGTTTTTTATTCTGGTCTAAATAACTAATATATCCATACCATTTAGACGTCTCTGGAGTGATTCTTCCTCTAAGGTAATAATATAAATCTGTTCATCCAGGTCTTCAAGAATCTAAATTTAAAGATAAAACTATTCAATAGTACAAAATTAAAAAGCTGGTGTTTATGAAGATGTTTAGGCTATTTGATCTATTATTTTAGATAATGTATTCATTCAAATTACTAAGCACCCAAATTAAAAATGCTCAAACTATTTTATTTACAAATTAAGTATATTTTCATATATAACACCTTAAACGTTGATTATTGTAAAACCTACATACATTTAAATTGGATATTTTTAAAGTTTAAAGGATTAAACTAAATAACTCTGCTGCTTTCTCAATGGCAAACAAATGTATGAATTTTAAACAGCCAAAAAGCTAACTACAGTAAATATCTCTTTATACCCAAGCCAATGTTTTAGAGCTAGATTTTTTTCTCATTTATGATTACCTACATAATGTCTAAAACAAGGAATCCATAAGCTACATCAGTAACATGCAATACTTTCCATTTATGTCATTTTTATGTACTAAAAACATTCCATAAATATTGAAGATTGCTATTACCAAAATCATCCAGTAGAATCCTAGAGCAGTGGTTTATTTACATATAAACCACTCAACACCAAGCCACACAATACAGGTTAAAAAAAAAAAAAAAACACTAATCAGTTACCAATTGTATGGGATATTATCTGCAAAGTCTTCAAAATTGATAAAACCTAAAATTCGTTTAATTCTAGTTTTGTTAACACAACTATCCTTCTATGAAAGGATCTTAACTATCTTCCTAGCTCTAGGGAAAATCTGAAAGCCCAGAGCTGATATCAGTGTTCCAATGTTCCAAGCTACTTATTCTCAGCAAAAAAATAAAATGTGAAAAGTTAATGGACAAAACAACAGGATGGAAACTATATATATATATATATATATATATAATATATGTATTATATATGTATCCACATACATATATAAGTATGTGTATGTATGTGTGTGTGTGTGTATACACATATATAAACCTTTCAGCTGCCCAGTAAGGTATTTTCAGAAAATAAATTCTCAAATCATGCAATCCCTATCAGGTATCAAATGTATATGGTCTACATGAAATTTATTTAAAGCGATTCAATAATTCTCAGTCTTTCAACAAGTATCTATGGCCCTCTGTGGCCTGAGCTAATCACTGGATACACATGTTCACTACCTTTGGGAGCCTGAACTTGGGAGAGGAGAAAAAAATAAACAATAAAATAAGAATAATTAATAATAAGCAAATAAACATGCAAATAATGACAAAGAAAGACCACTCATGAGGGATATAGGGGTGGGAAGGAAGGAGAAGAGGAGACCTAAACAGGCCAGCCAGTGAGGCCTCTCCAAGGAGACAACACGTGCGCTGAGATGAGTGGCACACGCCAGAAGGTGTGATGGTCCTGAGGGAGAGAGAGTGGTACACTGAAAGGACACACTGGATGCAGTGAGCTGGGGCGAGTAACCCCAGATGGAACTGGGGTTAGAGGAGTAGACAGGCACCATATAACTCTGGGGGCCGTGACCCAAGGTTTCTTTCCCATTGGTGCTTCACCTCACTTTCTACTGTTTAGATCAGAACTGACAATTTTTACTTTTCTTAATATCTAACCAATAAAAGGATTTTTATCTTACTGTGCAAATTGTCCAATAATCACTTACCACCAGAGGTATGTCTTAGTATGACAATGAGTAGCACACAGATATGTGTGCTAAGTGCTGTAAGCATTATCCCCCTTGATTTCTGCAACCTCGTGAGGAACAGACTGTTACCATCCCCATTTTATATCGTAAGAAACAATGGTTGAGCAAAGAAAAGTTGTGTGCCTTTGAAGCCTATCCTAATAACTACTATGAGCTAATGGGCTCAAATATGAGTAAGACATAGTCCTTGACCTCAAACAGATTATATTTTAGTGTAGCAGAAGAGTTAAGATGAATTTTTTACAATTATAAGATTAAAATAAATGTCATAACTGAAACTTGAATAAAATGTTACAAAAGTTCAAAGAAGAAAGATTACTTCCAGTTGGGGAGAAAAAGTTTTGGCCAGTGTTTATTTTTTTTCTATAAGAGACAGGGTCCACTGTGTTGCCCAGGCTGATCTGAAACTCCTAGCTTCAAGTAATCCTCCTGCCTCAGCCTCCTGAGTAGCTGGGATTACAGGCATGAGTCACCACACCTGGCTTGGGCAGTGTTTTTGATGGTAGTAGCATCTTACCCGATAGCTTAAACTACCAAAAGGAGGAAAGACATTTTAAACAGAGGAAACTATAAGCAAAACACAGAGGAGAAGAGGTATGAAATCCACTCAGCAAGAAGGCAGTTCTATTACTCTGGAGCTAACGGCAGAATGGAATAGTGGTCCAAAGCCTGTGCTCGAACCCTGTTCCATATCATACATAGATCTATGATCTTGTACAAACTACTTAATCTCCCTGAACTGACATTAATTCAGCCATAAAACAAGAATACCACTACTTATCTTATGGGTTTGTCATCAGGATGACATAAAATTATGTGTGTAAAACGTAGTGCTTATCACTAGCATGTAGTATATACTCAATTACTCAATAAATAATCTTTATTATTACATGCTAGGAACAAGAAAAGAGGCAAAGATAACTAAGGCTTTGAGGATACTGTAATAAGAGATGAGTTTGGGAGAAAAATTAGTTTGGGGAGCAGCTCCATGGGGCATTCAGAGGCAGCACTTACAAGGTACTATAATTTGTTTCCATTGTCTTTTGCTCATTAGAATCAGGCATTTAGAAGGGCTGTGCACAGAGATGGTCAGGCACTCAGAGCAGAGCACTAACAGAATTTCAGACCAAGGACAGAAATTTAAACATTCGTCTATATTTAGGGGGCGGGAAATAGAAATAGAGCAAGAGATCAAAAAACAATACCAGAGAAGGAAGAAGAAACTAAATGAATGCAGTGTCATAAAACCTCTCTAAGAGGAAAGTGAACTTTAAGATTTGACAGCATGAGTGTTGTATTTGAGTGTGTATACGTTTATGTATTTTTCATAAAATATATTTATGTATTTTTTATAAGTTAAATTTTACTTTTAAAAGAAGATATGAAGTGATATGACTTTCAAAATTAAGCAAATATTTACTAAGAGAATATCCACTATAACATTTCCTCAGTGTTTTCCCTTAATGAATCATGATAGGGAAGACAAACACACAACCATAATGATTTAATAATGTTACTAGTGAGATAAAAACAAAGGGGAATATGAGAAATGCAGAGGAAGGAGTTTAATTATTTTTACTTAAAGAAGTGAGGCAAGGTTCAAAGATATGTAGTGAGTAGAGCTGCTATTTGAGCTGGGCCTTCAGGAGGCCGTAGGGTGGCTGGAGTAGGTGAGAGGCGCTGGAGTAGGTGGGAGGCGCTGGAGTAGGTGAGAGGCGCTGGAGTAGGTGGGAGGTGCTGGAGTAGGTGAGAGGCGCTGGAGAGCAGAGACACGCGTGAAGAAGGAGCAACAGAGCCTGACCAGAGTAGCCCGGCCAGTGGGGAGTGAGCAGGAGAGGCATGAGGGACATGAGTGGGACAGGCTGTAAGAGGCCGTGTAACATCTAAGTACTTTAGACCTGACGTTGTAGGCAATGAGGATCCATGAAAATAAATTAAGTGACAAATTCCCTAGGTACAGATAAGAAATTATTTTTATATTATTAAATATCTGATAAAATAGAAACCAAAGAATCTTAGAGATAAGTCATTAGAATTGCTACCAGTAGAAAGTCATTTTTAAGTGAATATACAGTATTTCTGAGATTAAAGGTAAAATATAATTCGATTAATCAAGATATAATATGCAGACAAATTTTCAGAAACATAACTACTTTGTAAATCAAAGCATACATGTGCTAAATTTTGAAACATAATAGAGGTACTGTTTGACATAAGGCAACAACATCTAAAATACCTGCAAATACGTATGAAAATTTTGTTTTAAATTTTGCTAGAAAAATTTTTACCTGAGTGCCTATAGTTAGCACTTTAAAAGCAAAACCAAAATTGATTTCCAAAGTTGAAAAAGATTTTAAAAAACAAATTTGAGGGATACCTATAAAAATATTCTTGTTTCTAAATGCTAGTTCACAATAAAAGATGCTGAAATGTAAACACATTTATTTAATAAACAAAATTATTTATAATAGAATACTTACCGTTGGCTTCACCAGCAGCTGACCCATCACTGTGAACATACGGGAAAGGCCAACTGGTGTGCACACTGCAGAAATAAGATCACAGCAGAGAGAAACTACATTTCAGAGCCAAGACAGATAAACAACTAGCCCATAAAAAATAGAGCCGGGTCAAAGATTATTATTTCAAGAATGTTCTTGTCTCCAATTTAGATTCTCAGTGTTTTGTCAGAGGATTGTTCAGCTTCATCAATAAAAAGCTAGAGGGGCATTACTACAGCTAATGAAAGAGATAGGAAGACAGAAGAAAATTTAGGATATTCAAGATTCTAGCAGTTGAATAGTAATAAACACTTTTGCTTAAAAGAAGCTAAAAAAAACCAAGCAAAGAACAGGTTAAATTTCAAGTATTAACAGAACTGAGAACCAGACAAGAATATCTAAAAGCAACAACTACAGTCTTAAGTCTTTTGAACTACATTTACCTAAGATAGGTTGTGATGTTACAAGTAAAACAAAACAAATTTTGAAGTAAAAACCACAAATTCATCATATAGAATTCTACCATTTCCATTTAAAAGCATCATCTAGGCTGCGTGTGATGGTTCATGATCATCTTTGGAAGGCCAAAGCAGGAGGATCACTTGAGCCCAGGAGTTAGAGACCAGCCTGGGCAACATAGCAAGTCCCTGTCTCTACAAAAACAAGCAAACAAAAATTAGCCAGGTGTGCTACAGCACACCTATAGTCTCAGCTACTCAGGAGGCTGAGGTAGGAGGATCACTTGAGCCCAGGAATTTGAGGCTGCAGTGAGCTATGTTTGTGCCACTGCATGCTAGCCTGGGCAACAGAGCAAGACTCTGTCTCTAACTAATTATTGATTGATTGATTAATACAGAATCTAGTATTGTGATGGGATGGGGGGAGGAGCAGGGCACGTGTGTATGAGTGTGTGGTGTGTGTCATTGTGTGTGTGTGAGTGTGTGTGAGTGTATGTGTCTATATATAATCCAGTGGATGAGGCCTTCCTTAGTGACAACAAAAGTATCCTATTATTTCAAAGTTTCTGTTTATCAAAATTTATTTTGAACAACAAAAAAAGTTAGGGCCCACTCAAAAAAATCTCCAAGTTGTTAAACTATCTCATGATTTCCCATAGATTTTCCAGAATATAAAACCATTCTATCTTCCTATTAATAGTAAGTAAAAAAAATACTTACAGAGAAGTAACAAACATCCCATCAATGATATACAGGAATATAAATAGGGTAGATAGAACTCCCAGAGATCTATAAAAAAAGTAAATATATTTTAATAAATCCAAAATACTGTACATGAAGATATAGTCAGTCTGTCTTAAGATAAGATATAGGCTGACTATATCTTAATATATAGTAAATATCATAATTGCCTATTTGAGTCTACTAAACCATATAATTTCTAAATTGTACAATAAAAGAAGAACAGGGCTGGGCGCAGTGGCTCACGCCTGTAATCCTAGCACTCTGGGAGGCCG
>VBSM01000865.1:1350071-1377952 GCA_008086735.1 Cheirogaleus medius | reverse complement strand
CCCCATAATATGCTGAAATTAAAAAAAATAAAATAAAATAAAATAAAATAAAAAAAATAAATAACCATCCACACAAGCAAGTACCTTCAGAAGAATTAAAAATCAGGTGAGCAATCATACTACCTGTTTAACGTTATATTACCGTGTTTCCCCGGAAATAAGACAGGGTCTTATATTTATTTTTCCTCAAGAAGACACCCTAGGGCTTATTTTCAGGGGATGTCTTATCTTCCCCTCAAAGCCTCAGCTTGCAGCACGCACAGGATGGCCGGGACCTGACAGGGGGAGCCGACCTTGTTGGTGGGGCTGCCAGCACCTTTCCTATCACCTCTGGGATAGTAGCTGTCGCGCGGGGCAGATGAGAAGGGCTGCTCTCCTCCCGCTCCGTGACGAAATGCATGGGTTGTGCAGATACGCTGCGTAGCCACGCACATCACTAGGTCTTATTTTCGGGGTAGGGCTTCTATTGCGCAAATGCTTAGAAATCCTGCCAGGGCTTATTTTATGGGTAGGTCTTATTTTGGGGGAAACACGGTATATCAGGAAACAGGCACTGAAGAGTGCAGGAAGGACAGTCTTGCAATGCCTACGCCACCCCTCCCCCGGCAGTGTGCGCCAGCACCAAGCAGAGAGAGAATGAAAGAATCTGTGTGCTGGGGGAGGGAGGGTGAAGTGATTGTGGGACTTTGCACTAAAACCCAGGGCCACCTAGCAAAGGGGAACACAGCACAGGGCAGAATTCTGCTGATGCTCATGGAGCGAAAATTTAGGTCAGCCTGGCCAAAGGGAAATCCTCCACCCGGAAACCCAAGTTCAGGCTCACTCCACCACCAGCTGACACAAAGCAGCCTGGGGCCTGGACTAAATGCCTAAGGGAGGGGGGCACAAAGGCTGCAGTCCCTGGGCAATTCCTATGGCTGTGCTGGCTCAGAGCAAGTGAACTTGGGGTGCACGTGACCCAGTAAGACATCAGCCATGGCAGCCAAGCCAGTGCCTGTGTCAACCCCTCCCCCCAACTACAGGCACTGGGGCTCAGGAAGAGTGTTGTTCCACTTGGGAAAAGAAAAGGGAAGAGTTCAGAGGACTTTGCTTTGCAACTTGGGTACCAGCTTAGTCACAATAAGATAAAGTACCAAGCAGATGCCTGAGGCCCCTGAGTCCAGGCCTAACTTCCGGGATGGCATTTCTAGACCCACCCTGGGCCAGAAGGAAATACGCTGCCCTGAAGAGAAGAAGCCAGTCCTGGCAGGATTTGTCACCTACTGACTAAAGAGCCCTGGGCTTTGAATAAACATCAGAAGTAGCCAGGTAGTGGTCACCACAGGCTTTGGGTGAGACTGGGCTGGCTTCAGGTGTGACCTGGCACAGTCTCAGCTGTGGTGGCCACAAGGCACTGCCCACTCACCCTTCCCCCAACTCCAGCAGCCCAGCACAGAAAATGAGCAACAAGAGTGAGAGACTTTACCTGGTAATCCAAGAATTCTCCCGTATCTCTTACCCAAGTCCACCAAGGCGGTACCACCGGGAATCTGCAAGAGTCACAGCATTACTGGGCTCAGGACACTCCCAGTACTGATATGGCTGCAGTGACCAGAGACTAAGATCACAACACTCAATTCCCTTTGAATATCCAGAAAGCCTGCTCAAGAAAGATGGGCTCAAACACACCCCAGACTGTGAAGATTAAAAGAAATACCTAAGTCTTCAATGCCCAGACATTGACAAACACCCATAAATGTCAAAAACATTCAGGAAGATATGAGCTCCCCAAATGAACTACCTACAGTACTATGACTGACCAATCCTGGAGTGATGGAGATAGGTGACCTGAAAGACAAAGAATTCAAAATAGCTGTCCTGAAGAAGCTCAGTGAACTTCAAGACAACACAGAAAACGAATTCAGAAGTCTATCAGAGAAATTTATCAAAGAGACTGAAATAAAAAAAGAAATAAGTAGAAATTCTGGAGCTGAAGAATTCAGCTAAAAACTGAGAAATGCATCAGACTCTCTCAACAACAGAATTGACCACACAGAAGAATGAATTAGTGAGCTTGAAGATAGGCCATTTGAAAACACATGGTCAGAAGAGAAAGAAGAAAAAAGAATTTAAAAAAACAAAGCACACCTACAAGATCTAGAAAATATCCTCAAAAGGGCAAATCTAAGCACTTTTAGCCTTAAAGAGGAGGTAGAGAGAGAGATTGGAGTAGAAAGTTTATTAAAAGAAATAATAACATAGAACTCTCCAAACCTAGAAAAAGATATCAATATTCCAGTACAATAAGGTCATAGAACACCAAGAAGATTTAACCCAAACAAGATGACCTCAAGGCATTTAATAATAAAGCTCCCAAGGATCACGAATAAAGAAAAGGTTCTAAGGGAAGCAAGAAAAAAGAAAACAATAACGTATAAAGGAGCTCCCCTATGTCTGGTAGCAGACTGCTCAGTTGAAACCTTACAGCCCAGGAGAGAGAGGCATGACATATTCAAAGTGCTAAATGGAAAAACCTTAACCCTAGAATATTATATCCTACAAAAAGATCCTTCAAACAGACTAACAAAAGCTGTTCTACAAGAAATGCTAAAAGGAGTTTTTCAATCTGAAAGAAAATTATGTTAATGAACAATAAGAAATCATCTGAAGGTATACAACTCTCTGGTAAGTACATAAACACAGAATGCTCTATTGTTGTAATTGCAGTGTATAGGCAACTTATATCTTGAGTAGGAAGACTAAAAGACAATAACTACAACTACTTTTTGAGAGATAGATAGTATAAAAAGACATGGACGGGAACAACAAAAGTTAAAAAGTGGTGGGGGGAAGGAGTTAAAGGGTAGAATTTCTGTTAGATTTCCTTTTGCTTGTTTGTAAGCAGAGGTGTCATATGTTTAAAATAATTGGTTATAAAACGTTTGTTGCAAGCCTCATGGGCTCAAGTATTGCTCCTGCCTCAGCCTCCCAAGTAGCTAAGACTACAGGCACACATCACGCCTGGCTAAATTTCCTATTTTTAGTAGAGACAGGGTCTTGATCTTGCTCAGGCTGGTCATGAAAGAAAATCACTTTTAACAAAGGAAGGAAGAAAGAAAGGAAGGAAAAGAGGGAGGAAGGGGAGAGAGGGAAGGCCACAAAACAATCGGAAATCAAATAACATGGCAGGAGTAAGTCCTTACCTATGAATAACAACATTGAATGTGAAGGGACTAAACTCTCCAGTCAAAAAACATAGAGTGTTTTAAAAAACAAGTATAAAAAATGTATAAAAAAACAAGAGCCAACTACATGTTGCCTGCAAGAACCCACTTCCCCTATAAAGACACACACAGACTGAAAATAAAGGGATGGAAAAAGATATTCTATGCAAATGGAAACCATAAAAGAGCAGGAGTAGCTATGCTTCTGTCAGATAAAATAGATTTCAAGATAAAAACTGTAAAAAGAGACAAAGCCCATTATATAATGATAAAGGGGTCAATTCAGTAAGAGGATATAACAATTCTAAATATATATGAACCCAACACTGAAGCACCCACATATATAAAGCAAATATTATCACAGCTAAAGAAAGAGAGAGATCCCAATACAATAATTGTTGGAGACCTCAACACTCCCACTGGACAGATCATCCAGACAAAATCAACAAAGAAACTTTGGACTTAATCTACACTATAGACCAAATGGACTTACAGAGCTGCAGAGTACATGTTCTTCTTCTCAGCTCATGGATTATTCTCAAGGATAGACCGTATGTTAGGCCACAAAACAAGTCTTAAAAAATTCAAAAAAAATTGAAATCATACCAAGTATTTCCTCTGACCACAATGGAATAAAACTAGAAATACATAACAGGAGGAACACTGGAAAATATATAAACACATGGAAATTAAACAATACGTTCCTGAATGACCAGTGAGTCAATGAAGAGATTAAGAAGGAAATTTAAAAATTTCTCGAAACAAATGAAAATCTATGAAATACAGAAAAAGCAATAATAAGAGGAAAATTTATAGCAATAAGTGCCTACATCAAAAAAGTAGAAAAGTTTTAAATAAACAAGCTAAGAATGCATCTCAAAGAACTAGAAAAACAAGAGCAAACCAAACCTGAACATAGTAAAAGAAAAGAAATAACAAAGATCAGAGCAGAAATAAATTTAACTGAAACCAAAAAAGCAATATAAAAGATCAATGAAACAAAAAGTTGATTTTTTGAAGATAAACAAAACTGACACACCTTTAGCTAGACTAAGAAAAAGAGAGAAGCCCCAAATAAATAAAATTAGAGATGAAAAAGGAGACATTACAACTGATACTGCAGAAATCCAAAGGATCATTAGCGACTACTATGAGCAATATATGCCAATAAATTGAAAACCTAGAAGACATGGATAAATTCCTAGATGCATACAGCCTACCAAGATTGAACCAGGAAGAAATCCAAAACCTGAATAAACCAAGAACAAGTAACAAGATAGAAGCAGTAATAAAAAGTCTCCCATCAAAGAAAAGTCCAGGACCCAATGGCGTCACTGCTGAATTCTACCAATATAATCTTTGTGGGTGTACAGTATGACCTCATTTAAATAAATACATTGAGGCTGGGTGCGGTGGCTCACACCTGTAATCATAGCTCTCTGGGAGGCCGAGGCAGGCAGATCGCTCGAGCTCAGGAGTTCGAAACCAGCCTGAGCAAGAGCGAGACCCCGTCTCTACTATAAATAGAAAACAATTAATTGGCCAACTAAAAATATATAGAAAAAACGAGCCGGGCATGGTGGCGCATGCCTGTAGTCCCAGCTACTCAGGAGGCTGAGGCAGGAGGATCGCTTGAGCCCAGGAGATTGAGGTTGCTGTGAGCTAGGCTGACGTCACGGCACTCACTCTAGCCCGGGCAACAGAGTGAGACTCTGTCTCAAATAAATAAATAAATAAATAAATAAATTGAGAAAAAATATGTATAATCAATATAAACAGTCTTAGCTCTAGGATTATGATTATGGGGGAACATTTTCTGTTATACTTTACGCTTTTCTATTTTTTCCAAATTTTCTAGAGTGGATATGTATGACTTAAGTAATTTGAGTACAATCTAATCTTGTTTTTAATGTTTAATTTTCTTCTCAAAAAAATTAACTTCCAAGAGATTGGTACCCAAAAGAACAACTTTTGTAAAAGGTATCCAAGTTGAGTTTTTGAGACAGATAGTATAATAAGCTGGTTAAGAGCCCCAGCTAGAGCATCAGACTGCTTGGGTTCAAATCCTGATTCCACCACCTACTACTACCTGGATAACCATGGGCAAATTACTAGATCTCATTGTGCTTCGGTTTCCTCCTGTGTAAAATGGGGATATTAATAACACCCTTACCTCACAGGATTGTTAAAAAGATCAAATGAGTTAATATATCTAACATGCTCAGCACAATATCTGGTGCTTAGTAAACACGATATAAGGATTAACTATAATGGCTCAAACTATAGTCTTTGTCTTTTGTCTTTGAAATTTCTAAGGCCTAAGAGTTCTCATATCATTGGTGTTTCTAATTTAAATTTATACCACCCCCTAATGCCATCTGATCACTCTCTTAGCATCTTTGTCATCTGCCATCTACAGACCTGTAAGGAACAATCCCGTCTCTCTTGATGACACGAGCACCCGGTTCTTAAGTACTTCTTATCACATCCCCTGCCCTCACAACCACAGTTCCAACTAACTTAACCCTCATTCTACTGTAGCCACCCGCACATCCACTGATCCCATCCCACCATCTGTCAGGCCGACCTCTCAGATCTCAGACTCTGGAACTGCTCTCTAGGCCCAAGACAGCCTATCTTCTTCTGACTCCCACAGCCCCTCCCAGCTCTATGTCCCATCCTCATGATCTCTGCTTCCTTGGTCCCTCCTGACCCTTCCAGTCAGTCTTCTGTCCCATCTGCCCAAATCCGACAGTGAACTAGTGCATTGTAATGACTATCCCTAGTACTCCTTGCGCCTTTGACTCCCACCAGACCAGCTTGAACAACTCCCAATGGCAGCTTACTCCTTGATTCTCCGCCCTGTTAAGGGAAAATTTATAAAGCCATGAGAAACTTTTGCTACTCCATTTCAAAGTGGGCCTTCAGTGTTACTTGATAATCTTTATATTGATTCCTGGCAGACTTGAACAATTTCCACAATGTTTTTTAAAAATGTTTTCTTCCCTCTATGATCCACAATCTCATCCTCTACTTTCTTACCACCACAGCTGACTACACCTCTACCTTAGAAAGACATGGCTGAGTGGTCTGTGGGCACTCAGCGTCCCTCCTCTATTCCTCAGTCTCTCTGTTTACACTCTTCTTTCATTCTGACAGAAAATCCATTGGACTCTTTTCCCCCGTGGCTCAATCTCAGATGGTCATCCTTCCCATGCTATGTAAATGCTTCTCAAACTTCAGCATTACCAAGAGGCTTGACAATTCCTAATCACCAACCCCAAAGTGGTACATGAATTGATTAAGATTAGGACACTTCACCAAATACAGTGCTCAGTTCTTTCCCTAGGTGATCCTGTCTCCTCGTGTAGCCAATAAATCTGAAGTTTGTGTCTTTAGTCCAAACCCTACCACTGTGACCAAGATCCATATACACAACTGCCATCTCCCATTGGACATCTCACAGGTATCTTAAACTCCATTCTAAAACCAGTCATCATTTTACTCCCTATCTGTGCTCCTCCATCAGTGACACACACCTCAATAAATGAAATCATTAACCATTTTGTTGTTTATGCCAAGCACTCTGGAAACATCCTCCTCACCTATCTTTCCTGCCAAACTCCATCTCCTACCCCTAAACACACTCTGAGCCTTGCTCCAGGCAAACACCAAGTCCTTCTAATTCTACTGTGTAATTACAACTCAAATTCATCCCTTCTCTTCCTACTGCCACTCCACCCATCCAAGAGAATGATTTTTCTATTATAGATACACAAATAATAAGAAGAAATGTTTAAAATGTGTTCTCATATGCTTAAGCAGTCAAATAAGAAACATTTAGTGGCCGGGCGCGGTGACTCACGCTTGTAATCCTAGCACTCTGGGAGGCCGAGGCGGGTGGATTGCTCGAGGTCAGGAGTTCGAAACCAGCCTGAGCAAGAGCGAGACCCAGTCTCTACTAAAAATAGAAAGAAATTAATTGACCAACTAAAAATATATATACAAAAAATTAGCCGGGCGTGGTGGCGCGTGCCTGTAGTCCCAGCTACTTGGGAGGCTGAGGGAGGAGGATCGCTTGAGCCCAGGAGATTGAGGTTGCTGTGAGCTAGGCTGACGCCACGGCACTCAATCTAGCTTGGGCAACAAAGTGAGACTCTGTCTCAAAAAAAAAAAGAAACATTGAGCCAAAAAAAATCCTCTGTAGTCAAATCATATAAGCTTTTCAAAAATTTATTTCAAATTGGTCAATATTTCTCTTGAAAGACAATAAATAACTCACAAAGAGAACTCTGCTCATGTCCAGTTATCAATCTACATAAAAAAGAATAAATTGACAATATTTTACTTATAGAAAAAGCTGCACCAACATAAGCCATCAAAATTATTTAATATGATTATGCCTGTCCTATGAAATACTGAAAATAATTGATATAGTCAGAAATAACTACCGTGTTTCCCCAAAAATAAGACAAGGTCTTATATTTATTTTTCCTCAAGAAGACACCCTAAGGCTTATTTTCTGGGGATGTGTTACTTTCCCCTCAAAGCCTCAGCTTGCAGCACGCACAGGATGGCTGGGACCTGACAGGGGGAGCCGACCTTGTTAGTGGGGCTGCCCGCACCTTTCCATGTCACGATGGGGCAGATGAGAAGGGCTGCTCATCTTCTTTACCGCTCTGCCACGAAATGCATGGGTTGTGCAGATACGCTGAGTAGCCACGCCCATCACTAGGTCTTATTTTCGGGGTAGGGCTTATATTACGCAAATGCTTAGAAATCCTGCTAGGGTTTATTTTATGGGTAGGTCTTATTTTCGGGGAAACACGGTATTATTCTGACTTAATCCACTAGGAGGCTAAGACAGTTATGTTTTCCTTTTGTTAATTTTATTTTCTTTTTGTGAGTAAATGAGACAAAAATCAGCCCAACTTGAAATCAATTAAATACTACATTCATGAGCTTTAGACAAAATGATAGAAAACAATAAATTCATTCACTAAAAGCAATGCAGCAGATTTTTTCCTTCAAAAACTTTAGGCTAGCGAGAAGAGCAGTGATGGGACTATATATAATCAGAGATTTCATTTGTTAAATTCAGCATTGGCTTGTTAACACAAGTACCAAAAATCTATAAACTGTTATCACTATCTTTCTTGAGATCATAAAAATATTACAAAGCCTAAAGAGTACAGGCTTTGTGGCATGTAATGCGTGAGATTTTTAGACTTTTGAGCGTGATTCTGTCTGCAAAGTAATAAAAAGCATTGTGAGCACTTTTATCGCTACCATTAATCACCAGCGGGACAGCATATAAGCAAAAAATATGCCTACTGCTCATTTTTCCATTAAGAGTCAGAATCAGAAGCTAGAAAGCCCCAAGGGGAAGCTTCCTATCAACTCCATTCTTGCATATACTGAGCTAAAAGATGTACCAGATGTCAGAATAACTTATTAAAATACCCTTCAAACAACAAAGTGGCAAAGCACTGTCAACGAGGAAAAAGGTCTCCATTGTTCCTCTTAAAAAATGAGAAAAGTCTCCTGAATATAACATCAGGACTACAAGAATTTCTATTAATTATCGATAGTTGTACTTCCTTGACATAATTTTGAATGCTTAGACTATGTCATATAGTACTAGGATTGCATGAACTTCACAGTATTTTTATTCCCAGTATGAATACTTATCCTAACCTAACCACCCCAAATACCATAAATCTGAATTATTTTAATGTAACTCTTTCCCTTTTATTAAAATCACAGTGTAATAAGCACTCAGTGTATTAGTTAAAAACATAACTAATACCATCGCATCGATGAGGGTAAAAAATAAAAAAATAAAAAAACATGACTGAAACAAACTACTTTCTTTCTATCAATAAAATACCATATTGTTTTTAAGGAAAGCTACATAATTAATTATATTAATTTCATATCAGTATTATTTCTGAAACTACAACTACCTCAAAAATATAATAGTTTAAATTATATGAGATAGGCTAGTAAAGACTAAACACATGTAGATACAATAGATTTCATTTAGATTTAAATAAGTACTGAATGGATAATCTAAAACACTAACATGGTTATGATATAATTGCTTCTTCGATCTTTTGGGCTGGTCAGTAACACATTTAATTGCTCTGTACCAAACATCAATGAAGTGAAAATTACAATGTCCTTTCAAAAGCTCTACCAAGGAGCTGATATGTTTCTATGGTGATGAACATTTAAACAAGGTTTTGCCTGGATATCTTGCCCCCCTGTAAAGGATGTAAACATTGCTTCATACACTATGTCTCCACCTATTAGGAAAGCCTGGGAAAACTCCTACAATCACAGAACATTTAAAATAAACATCAAGCCATTGTTTTCATTTTACAAAAAGGGTCTCTTAGCAACATTAATATAAGGTTTGCTCAGCATAGCATCAAGACCCCACCAAACATACATGCAGTCATGGGAGAAGACTGATAGAAGCACTAATAAGAGAAAATAAAAGCCGGTATTAATTATTTTAAATCATAAAAAACTACAAACAAGCATCTCCAGAGAGTGTTAAACATTTCCCCCTTTGCTCTCAAAGTAATTATTGAGAGTATACACAAAAAGAACTTTGGTCCCATGTCAAAGAAAACAGCTTTGTGAAAAGCTTTATTAAGCTCTATAGTGAAATAGTTGAATGTTTCTGAATATTAATATGCTATACAGTCTATTTTATATATGTATATAGTTATTTATTAAAATTTCTGGGCAGAAATTTCCCATGACATTAGAGAAACAAAAATCCTCCAAATTATAAGTAAATAAATTAATACAACAAGTTTTCAATAGATAAATGAAAGAACTGAATTATAAAAAGGCTGTAGAAACTACATATCAAAAATTTTAAACATAATTCTAAATTTGGAAAAAAATATTTCTTAATACACTACATTGCACTAAAATAATTTACTGGTTAGCCAGTAAAGCTCTTCTCTTCTATTTCTGTTCTAATGATTCCTCAGTTAGAAATTTCATGGTAAAGCATAGAAATGGAAACTACTATTTGCAGAGTTCCTACTAGTTGCTTTATATGTGCTTACTGAATCTTCACAATATATTAGAAGGTAAATTTTATCACACATGAGGAAGTCACACTATAAGACTAATTTGCCTATGATCACAATGTTCAATGCATACCAGAACTCACTTTAAATTCAGGTCTGTCAGCCTTCAGGCTCTGTGCTTTCCACTTCCCCATGCGACAGAAATAAGACACAAAAGACAAAATGACATGGAAACAGTGAAGTAGGGGGAAATGCTTAAAACATACTTAAGGACCTAAAGCAAAGTATATAAAAGCTTCTTTTACCAGAACATTAATTTTCAATTCCACTACAACAAGCTTAAACTGAGGTCAAATGCTCAGTCCTATAAGAAACTTTTAATACAATAGAATATCTCAGCCAATATCTTACTATTCATTTTATAAAGCACCCAGACAGAAACTCCAATAAAGACAAAATAATAGAAAGATCATTAGGGTTATTATTTATTATAGTATTACAGTGAAACATAAAAGACATTAACGTTTAGAATATAATATAAAGCAATGCCACATGACAATTTAAATAATAATGTCACATTGCTTATGTAGCAAAGAATACATTTAAACAAAAAGCACTAGAAATTTCAAAATACCACAAAGGAGCTCTCCTTTATAACATGAAGAGGAAACACGCACTTAAAAGCTTAAGGCTGCCTGCTCTCACTGTAGACAAGCCCCTAGCTTCTTTGGGCACACCTCTCCTAGATTTCCATTTCCTTCCTCTCTCAATGTACAACAGCTATGTGCATGCACGCACACACACACACATGAGTATTTTATATTTTTCCATTGAAAACCAATAAATCGGCATTTGATTTTATGCATCAGCTTCTGTTTCATTAATGTGAGCCCATCACCAAGAAAAAAAATCATCTTTTTCTTCTTTCTATTTTTAAATAATAAAAGTTTAGTTTATATGTCTATTAAATACCCATAGATATACTACTCCAAATAACATTTCCAGGACCACTGCAGCACCCATGTGACCCTCCCAACCACAACAACCTTCTGCACCAACCTGCCCAAGGTAACCACAAAACACTGCCATGTTTATCATCTATTTACTGTTTTTTTAATTGTGGTAAAATATACATAAGATTTACCATTTTAACCATTAAGTGCATAGTTAAGTGGCATTACTACATTCCTACTGTTGTGGTACCATCACCACTATCCATCTCCAGAACTCGTTTCATCTTCGCCAACTGAAACTCTATACCCATTAAACAGTAACTCCCCATTCTCCCTAGTAACCACCATTCACTTTCTGTTTCTATGAATTTGACCACTTTAGGTACCTCATTTAAGTAGAATTATACAGAATTTGTCATTTTGTAACTGCCCTATTTCACTTAGCATGTCTTCAAGGTTCATCCAAGTTGTAGTATGTGTCAGAATGTCCTTTCTTAAGGCTGATTAATATTCCATTTATGGATATACCACGTTTATCTATTCATCCATCAATGGACATTTGGGTGGCTTGCACCCTTTGGCTATTGTGAATAGTGCTGCTATTAACATGGATGTACACATATCTGTTGGAGTCCCTGCCTTCAGTTCTTTTTGATATATCCCCAGAAGTGAAATTGCTGGATCATATCGTAATTCTATTCTTTATTTTTTGCGGAACCACAATATTGAGCAGCTATACCATTTAACATTCCCATCCACAGTGCACAAGAATTCCAGTTTCTCCACATTCTTGCCAACACTTGTTATCTTCTTGGGTGTTTTGCTAGTAGCCAATTTACTAGCTAGTGTGAAGTGGCATCTCACTGTAGCTTTGATCCGCATTTCCCTAGTGATCAGTGATGTTGAGTATCTTCTCACATACTTATTGACCATTTATATCTTCTTTGGATGAATTTCGAATGTCTGTTCAAGTTCTTTGCCCATTTTTTAAATATTTGATCCATCAACTTAGTCTTCAAAATTGCTTTGGCTATTCTTTGCTTTCTGCTATTCCATTAAATTTTTACTATCTGCTTTGTCACATTCCATAAGAAAACTTCTTAGAATTTTTATTATGATTGCAATGACTCTAAAAATCATGAACAAAGAGTATCTATTTGTTTAGGTCTTCCTTTACATCTTTAAATAATATTTTTTGTTTCTATATCTTATTTCTATAAAGGTTTTAAGCATCATTTCTTAAATTTATTTCAACATACCTTAGGCTATCTTGCTATATAAAAGGTATTTTTAATTAGTATTCCTGTTTATTGCTGGTATTTATTGATTTTCTATATATTAATCCTACAGCTTCCTTGTTAAATTTCTTATTTAAATTAATAATTTATCTTTAGATTCTATAGGATTTTCTCAACAGACAATATCATCTGTTAATGATTATTTTGGTGGTTCCTTTAAAATTTTCCTTTTCTTATCTTAGTGTACTAGTAAAGAGTCCTAATAACAGTATTGATTATTAGAAATAAAAATATTTTAAATGGGCATCCCAATTTTAAAGTAAACACTTTTAGCATTTTACCATTAAGCACAATGTCAATTGTAGGCTTAGGGTAGAGATCCATTTACAGGTTAAGAAAATTCCCTTTTGTTTCCTACTTTGCTTTTTAATCATGAATGAATATTGATATTATTGAATGTGTTTTGTCTCTTTCGAGGTGTTCACTTGATTTTTCTCATTTACTCTCCTCATATGAATTACAGTCATAAGCTTTCTAATGTTAAATTATGTTCCTATGTCCCTGAAATAATTTTTTTCATAATGACCTTTTGTGTGTGTGGCTAGATTTAGCTTAATATTTTCTGATTCACAAGTATTCATGAATAAGCCTGTCGTGTTCCTTTCTCATACTATACTTGTCTGCTTTCAGTATCAAGATTAACTAGTCCTGCTCTTTGCCTTTCCTTTTGCCTGCTCTGCTGCAATAATGGGTCCGGTCATCATCTGTGGCATATGTACCATGCTCTTTAAACCTATATTATGCTCTTGCCCTACAATCCTATCTGTCTCTCCTCAATAAACCTCATTGTCATGCTTGCCTAAAAAATTTAACTAGTCCTATAAAATAAAACTGTAAGTGTTCCATCTTTAAATCTCTGGACAAACTTACATAGAACCAGAGTTATCTGTTCTTTGAAATCTAGTAGAAATGTCCTGAAAACTATGTGAAGTTGGTTTTTTGCATTGTGGAAAAACTTTTAAATTCTGACTCAATGTCAATAACACATGTAGACATATTCAGACTTTCTACTTGAATCCATTTTGGTAAATTATTCTAGAAATCTGTCCATTTAATCAAAATTTTCACTTGTGAATAAACTTGATTAGAATTTTAATCAAACTACTATAATGTCCTTGGGTTAAAACCAATTGAATAAATTAGTATCTTTTATTTAATGATGGTTTTTAAATCTTACATAACTCAAATGTTTCAATTTATCTCATATACATTTTTAAAATGTGGTAAAAAAAAAAACCACAAAATTTGCCATCTTAACCATTTTAAGTGTGCAGTTCAGTAGTGCTAACTATAGTCACGTCCTTATACAACAGATCTCGAGAACTTTTTCATCTTATAAAACTGAAAGTTTGTATCTACTGAACAACTCCCCATTTTCTCTTCTCTCCAGCCCCTGGCAACCACCATCCTGCTTTGTTTCTGTGAGTTTGACTGCTTTAGATATCTACCTTATATGAGTAGAAGCATATAGTACTTTGTGACTGCATGTTTTTCATAAGTGTATTTTTAAACTTATGAAGGTATTTTTAACACGGACTTCACATAACACACACACACACACCAGACTTTCAATTAAACTTTACTTTCTAGTTTTATTTACCAATATATAGTTTCATTAGAACACTTGCAGGTAGTACATGAAAACATTTCTATTCCCCCCAACACCAGCTCTTACCCATGACAGGGAAGAGCAAAGCCAGCTCCTTTGGGAAGGTCAATGGTCAGTAGGGTAAGAGATCAGGCCATGTCATAGCTCATCAACTTCATCATCAAAAAAATGTTTATGTATAGAATTAGCTTCAGAAATGAAAATCTTTTTCACTGAGTAATATCTTTGAAATTATTGCTCTTTTTTTTATTTTGTTTACTTTCTATTATTTTGTTATTTTAAAGTATCACACTATAATACCTGTTTTGCTTCTGAAAGTGGTTAACTTCAGTTCTGCGTGATTTAAAATGACTCAGTAAGGCTTCCATTTCTGGCAATATTAAGGACTAGATATCCTTAAGTTCTCTGTCAAAAAACATCTGAAATGCTAGATAAAATATTAAAAGTCTCCTTGAAATCTTCTCTGTGTCTCCTTATTCTTTGGTGCCTTTACCATTGGGTTTTCTCAAATATTTGGTCATCTTTTGAGTCTCTTCTCTTCTCTGTATTTAAGAATTCTCACCCTGCTTGCTGTCTCCCTCCTCTCCTGCTCCGATGCCAGTGGGTTAGGTGAGTGGATCTAGACAGTGGATGTAGACAGCAGGATCAGGTTCTGGTGAGGTGTCTTGTACCCTGGCGGACAGTTGCAAGTACTGACACGACTCACACCACCAGGACCCACATTCACTACTTCAGCCCAAAGCAAGCATTACTGCTGCTTCCTGACTGCAAAGGCCCTCTGAGCACCCTGATCCTGTTTGTTTCTTATCTCTTTCAGCAGCAGAGATATGTGGTTTTAATTTTTGTTAAAACCAGGTCAAGGAGAACCTGGGAAGCACAGATATACACACACAATCAGAAATGCTAAAAAATCAATTTGCCAAACTGAACAATATTCTATGGGATAATAAAATGAAATGTATGGGGTTACCTTTAGATAGAGCAAAAACCAACTGTATCTCTACCAGACAAAATTTATTAGCTTTACTCTCCATTTCCTACAAGTGAGCTCTAACTTTACAGAGATATAGAATACCCAGTCAGTAGAAAGTCAGCCAAAGGTGAACACCCCTATGGGTCAAACAATCTCCAGGACCCACTACACATGCCCAGGACTCCACTGATAGGACATCTGGATCTCTTTTGCCCATTTCCAAGTATCAGACAACTTTTCCTGGCACCAGAAAATATATGTACACAACATGAATTATTAAAGCAAAGAGGACAAAGGAATATATGTACACACTAATTATAATCACATAATAATCCAAGTAAAAATATTGAAAGGTATTTTGCAATGCTATAAAACAATTTGGGATTAACTGGCATTCTATAAACTAAAATTAAAATATTAATGAAAAACTGATAGAAGCCAAAATGCACAGGAGAATTAAGCAAAACCATTAGTGTAGTAAATATGTTCCATGCAAGCCACATAAGACACAGGAAAAGTAAACATCAAGAATTCTGAAATACAGATGCATTCAGGAATGACTTGTAGATTTGTAGAAATCATCTTGAAAACTCAACAAGGAATTTTTTAATATTAGCTTGGAAAAGCTCTTCCTTACATAGAAGATTAAGGTCAGGAGATACCAAAACAGCTACAAAGCTAAAAAGGAAAGGACAAAAGAAAAGACCTGGGCCTCATACTTGTAGAAGAAATCTGAGCAGATTCAAGCAGAGACTGTGAATCTTCCCAGAGCTGGAAACAAGGCAGAGAATGTGAAAAGTTGACAAAGAACTGAATTGCTACTATATTCCAGATAAAGGGCCAGTAAAGCTAACAGGTAGAAAGAAGAGTCAGAGACATTGGTTTGAGCTGATAGGTCATATACACACTTTTTACCGCAAAAGACAGGAAAAACATATAATAAATAAATAACCAATCAATCTGTACTGTCCCTAGCACCAACAACAGTACCTCGCACATAATAAGCAGTCAATCTGTATTAATTGAATATTTTCATTATACAAGAAGACAAGAGCACCACCAGCAGGCTAGTAATGTTGAGAAACCCCTAAAAGATAGAAAATGGATGGGATCAAATCTATGGAGAAATGCCCAGGGGAAATTATAGACCAAAATTGTTTTTTAAAAATAAGAAAAATAAGAAAAGGGTTAGCAGTGATTCCAGGCACTATAAGCTTACAGTCACAAAGTACAAAAATGTGGCTCATTATAGATAAGAATTTAATATAATATTATGGGATAATAGATAAGGATAATATTATTGTATAAATTATTTTAGAATAACTGAAAATCCATACCAAAAAAATTATTTTAGATTTTCTCTTTTTAACCACCTCACAAAATTAGCAGATAGATTACAACATTAGATCTTTGCAAAAACTCAAGGAAAAAGTAGCTAAAATAGAACAGACTATATTATTCAGCTCTAAAGGGATGATAACACTTTAAGAGCTAAACCAACTATCAATTTACTAAGAGTTTAAGTTTAAAAATGGAGAAAAGCAGGAGAAAATAAAATCATGTTTTGTTTCAGCCTCCTTATATAATGTTTGTTGTCAAGTCCTGCGTTTTTTCACATAATTAATTTAAAGAGAATTAGACAGTATTATCATAGTTAAATAGGACCAAATCAAATGTATATGTATTATATTATAAATTATATTAAATCAGCTTCATAAAACTAGCTTTATACATTTATATAAACCATTGTTAATCACAATTTACTTAAAAGTGTTATGTATTATTTTAAAATGATAAAATGATAGACAATACCTTTAAACAACCTCTATGCTAATTTCTTGGCTTGGGGTTTTCCAACAATACAGGTACCCGTAGTAAAGACTGAGCCCTGAACTTTTGGGAGGTAAAAGCCTACGGACGAATGCACAGAGAGACTTTCTTCTGCCTAGAGCTAAGGCTGACAGTTTTCCTCTATCGGTGTGTAAGGTGTGTATGTTTTATTTTAAAGTTTGGCTGAGTGCTTTCCACAGGGACCTCAATTCTGACTCCAAGCCTCTGTATGCCTACGGTGTCATTTTTTTCGAAACTGAAGGTCCCACATTCCCTTGTGACCACCTCCCTGCCACCATGAGGGAAACCACAGCATCGCTCATTCACTTACTGCTCTAGTTTTGTTGTTCTCTAAACCCTTAGAGATTTTTCTTGCTTTCTTGAGAGCTTATCTATGCACTTAATAATACAGGGTGCTTGTTTGTTATACAGTTAAATTGTTGACATGGTCCTATTTAACAATAGAACATGCTATTTAAATTTCTTTAAACTAACTATGTAAAAAAACTTATGAGTTGACAACAAACATTGTATGATCAGGCCCAAACAAAGCCTGATGTATAAAATAGAAAGACCAAAACTTCTCTTTGTATTATAACTTAAAATATTTTTGGGCCGGGCGTGGTGGCTCACGCCTGTAATCCTAGCACTCTGGGAGGCCGAGGTGGGCGGATCGCTCAAGGTCAGGAGTTCGAAACCAGAGCGAGACCCCATCTCTACTAAAAAAAAAAAAATAGAAAGAAATTAATCGGCCAACTAAAAATATATAGAAAAAATTAGCCGGGCATGGTGGCGCATGCCTGTAGTCCCAGCTACTTGGGAGGCTGAGGCAGAAGGATCACTCGAGCCCAGGAGTTTGACGCCACGGCACTCTAGCCCGGGGAACAGAGTGAGACTCTGTCTCAAAAAAAAAAAAAAAAAAAAATATTTTTGGAACTCTAACCTTCTGAACTTTAAAAAATTTATTTATTTTTTATAATTTTCATATTTATTTCTACATGCTGAAATAAGAGAAGATTTCAGAGAGTTAACTGTAAATATTTCTCAATAAATAACGTTACAGGGCCAAGTTAACTATTTTCAATAAATAAAGTCAAATTGCATATAATTAGTACTCTATTGTCTCTGTTTAGCCTTAATTTTAAAGTTCTAGAGCCAACCTGATGTGCTATATAAAAGTTTTGACCAGCCAGATACAGGATAGTGATCTATGAAGATTAACTTTGGTATATCCACAGAATTATTATGTACATCATTACTAGTAGCATGTTCTTCTTCATTACCTTGTATTTAAACATCAGTGTACCTTATATTTTTTATATTTAACCAATCATCCATTACAGGTATTAGTTAAGCAATATATGACTAAGAATTTGTTAAAATAGAAAACACATAATACTCAAAACCACTACTGTGGTTTGCGGGATTCAACTGAGTAATCTGGTATTGAAATCATGAGATGCTTCCCTGACCTCTGCTAATACCTGGTATAATCACCAAATACACATTCACAGGCTCTCAATATATTGTGTTTTAATGGAAAAAATATATGTTATATAATATTCACAAATATATATAATACTAATTGATTTAAAAAAATAGAAATAGTATGAAGTATCTTTATAGAATTAAACAGCAGCAACCCTTCTGTAACTTCTAGGAGAGTGGGAATATTTGGTGTAAATATTAACACACAAAAAAAGACTCTTTGGGGTCTACTACCAGCTCTGCTCACTGAGTATGTTCCCTGGAAGCTCCATGAGAAAACTGAGATTTCAAGACATTATCTACAAAATATGTACAATGAAACATGCCTTGGTTACCTCTCAGATATTTAAAATATCAAATGAAATAAAATACATGAAAATACTTCAAAAACAAAATAGTAAACAAACATAAGTCTTCAATAATATCTGGATGCAGAAAAAGAAACAGATGCTAGTTCCCATTTTATATAAAAATTGGATTTGGAGTCGGGCATGGTGGTTCACACCTGTAATCCTAGCACTCTGGGAAGCAGGGGCAGGAGGATCACTTGAGGCCAGGGGTTCAAGACCAGCCTGGGCAATAGCAAGACCCTGTTCCTACAAAAAATAGAAAAATTAGCCAGGCCTGGTGGTGCATGCCTGCAGTCCTAGCTATTTGGGAGGCTGAGGCAGGAAGATCACTTCATCCCAGGAGTTTGAGGTTTCAATGAGCTATGATGACACCACTGCACTCTAGTCTGGGCAACAGAGTGAGATGCTATCTCAAAAAAAAAAAAAAATTGGAAAAAAAAATCTTATATTTGGCATATAAGATACTAGGTTAACAATATTCACAGTACTTTCAAAGTTTATTTTACCTTTTCACCAAATTATATAGGCCTGCTAGACCTCAGTTAACAGACCAGTGGGGAAGAAATGAAGCTGGAAAAATGAAGCATCATCAACAGGAGAAACAGGCCCCTGAGGGATTGGAAGAGGAAAATGGTAAGATAAAGGAAGGTAGGCAAAGACTAGCCAAGAAGGCTGCCATCAGGCTGAGCTCCACCACAGCAAGGGAACTGGCGTTACCAGTCTCATCAACTGGGCAAAGGTGTTAGGAATTATGGGAAACAGCATGCCCAGTGGCTCATTCCAGATACATGAAATCCCAGAACTAAACAGCTAGCTGAAGAACCAGGGTTGGGGTTGGAGAGAGGTCTGGTCCTGTAAACAAAACTAAAGATGGTCAGAATTCTGTAAAGGTTCAGATCTAGCAGCCTAGACTGCACCAAAATATGCAAAGTCTTAGTGTCTTCTTCTGTGTTGAGGTTCTAAAGAAGTTCTAAAAATATCACATCCTGAAAGATAACACTGCAGGAACCCATGACCGCCTCTACACAGGGCTATACTGAAGCACTTTTAGATCCTTCCCTACGACAAGTCAGCAGGACCTAGAGTACTTAGCTTTCATGCTTCACTTTCCCTGTACAGCACTCTGTCTGCAGTATGGTTAAGTACAGTCATGCATCACTGAATGACAGAGATATATCCTGAGAAAAGTGTCACTAAGCAATTTCGTCAGGGTGCAAACATCGTAGAGTACACTTACACAAACCTAGATGGTACAACCTACTATGCACCTAAGGTATATGGTATGGCCTATTGTTCTAGGCTACAAACCTGTACAGCCAGTTACTATACTAATTACTGTAGTCGATTTTAACGCAACAGTAAGCATTTGTGTATCTAAACATAGCTAAACAAAGAAAAGGCACAGTAAAAATATGGTATTGTAATCTTATGGGAGCACAATCGCAGCAATCCATCATTGACCAAAACATTTTGTGGCACATGACTGTATACGTGTTTGGGAAAACCAAGGTAAGTAAGAGAAAAAGACATGTCAACAAACAATCACAATATAATTATAATCACTACTGTGGGAAGCAGCAGCAGGTTGCAATTAAAGGCGGCCCACTCGAGAGACAGTAGGGATTACCCCAAAGGTAACACTTAAGAACCAGATTTTACCAGGCAGGGAGGTAAAGGGAAGATTCCTTGGCACAGGGCACAACATGCGTGAAGACATGGAGCTGTGAGAGAACATGGGATGTTCTGGGTAAGAGGAAGAGCTCAGTGAGGACACACAGCATGTGGCAAGTAGGGAAGACGATGGCTTAAAAGACACATGGGAGCCACATTTTCAGAGGGTTTCATATGTAATACTGTAGATTTTAGACTTTATTTTGTTGGCAATTAGAAGCCACCAAAGATTTTTATGGAGGTGAGTTACATAAACAACTATTTTTAAGAAAGCAATGCTACTGGGAGGCCAAGGCGGGCAGATTGTTTGAGCTCGGGAGTTCGAGACCAGCCTAAGCAAGAGCAAGACCCCGCCTCTACTAAAAATAGAAAGAAATTAGCTGGACAACTAAAAATATATAGAAAAAATTAGCCAGGCATGGTGGCACATGCCTGTAGTCCCAGCTACTCGGGAAGCTGATGCAGAAGGATCGCTTGAGCCCAGGAGTTTAAGGTTGCTGTGAGCTAGGCTGACACCAAGGCACTCTAGCCCGGGCAACAGGGTGAGGAAAGGAAAGGAAAGGACAGGACAG
Organism: Cheirogaleus medius; assembly: GCA_008086735.1. NCBI lineage: Eukaryota > Metazoa > Chordata > Mammalia > Primates > Cheirogaleidae > Cheirogaleus > Cheirogaleus medius. Next base: position 1,356,953 of record VBSM01000865.1, on the reverse strand, counting down.
GACAGGACAGGAAAGGAAAGGAAGCAAGCAATGCTAGAAGCAATGCTAGAAGTCAGTATTGGAGATTACATTATATGTGAATGAGATTGGAAGCAGAAAAAACAGTCAGATAGTGGTTTAAATCATCCAAGTAAGAAATCATGAAGCCTGAACTAAGGTACTAGCAGAAAGGGAAATATTAATATTATTCTGAATACTAATCAAAGTATTTTTAAGCCATCTAATGTAATAAGTTCTTATCACGACATAAGTTTCTTCATTGAATCTTTTCTTAAAAAATTACATCAGAAATATAACTTAAGTCGAGGTATTTAAAAAAGATACAAAAGTCATTAAGAGACAGATAAGTCTTTCTGATACCTCAAAAAAAGGTTTATTGTCAGCCCTTCACAAGTCTGTTTTAAAAATCAACTGCTTATAAAAACTAATGCTCATCAATTAATGTGTAAAGAAAACATTAAATATCAAGTAATCCCAACTAAAATAAGAAAGTATAAAAATATTAAATCATTATAAAAAAACTTGAAATTTCTTCTTTGTCTTTGTCTTTGTGCCAAAAATAATAGGAAATGTTTTCTGTAAAATTGATCATTTCAATACATTTAATCCTAAATTTTTATACTGTTGTGTCCTCATTTTTTCAGTTTTTGCCTGATAATCTTATTTTTAATCAATAACAGAAGATACATTTACATATTAGTTTAACATTTCAGCTGCTTTAAAATTCATTCACTCCAGTACAACACACCACCTTGTCTTCCTAGACGAGACTTTCCTTTAACAGAAAATGTACAAACCAATAAATTTTTTAGTATTATGTTAGTAACTTAAGTTTTAAAGAAAAGTAGCTATATCACAACCTAAAGTATAACCTAATATCAAACTATCAAACAATTATACTGCCTTTGATGTGTCTGAATACACATCTTCTATTTCTGGTATACTACTGACAAAGGGACAAAAGGATTGCATTAATAAATTAATATAGCAAGTTTCAGCTATATATTGGCAAACATTTCACAGATCAAAGATTAACATTGTGACATGCTGAATAAACGATTTTATAGACAAATACTATGAGCTTAAATGCCAAATAAACATAAGATTTTAATACTCCAAACTTTACTCTCTTTGGTAGCTCTTGTCCTACAGGACTGTGGTATCAGAATGGCTTAAGAAACTTGCTAGTAGCACTAAATCTGATATCTGATTTTACTTTCAAATAAAGTTCATTCCAACCAAAGGTGAGTAATCTTCAATTCCCCCAAAAAACTTTTGGAAAAGATACTCTAATTAACAATGATTATTTCTATAAAATTGTTTTCAGGAGTATTAGAAGTATTGGGGCCAGTTTAATTAAAAGTATAATGACTTTAAAATCTGTACCTGATGACTTTTTATTTCCTCCCTACCAAAGCTTTTCTTCATTTAACAAAGAGGCCTGAACTATGAAACATTATGAGACATTAGTTAGTAATTTAATCATCATATAAAATAAAGTTTGAAGTTTAGTTACCTATTAAACCTAATGCCTATTTTTTACAAGCCATACTGTTCTAAGATAAAACAGATCCTATTTCCAAAAATAAATACAGAAAAGCTATGTCAGTGCCAGTGTAACTTCTTTTATCATTTTGCTATTTATAAAAAGTAATCCTACACAAATTTTCCCAATGTTTCATTATCAACTTTCACATGGTTGATACATTTAAACACCTAGTAATAACTACTACTTATATGTGTCTTGGGTACCTTACAAACACATTAAGTGAGATTACTAAGTCCCTCAGCAACTCTAGTAGGTAGGTGCTCTTAGATCCATATTATAAATGTGGACACGAAGAACTGTGCCAGAAGTTAGAGTCAGTAGGGAGAAGAAATCAAGATTTAAGTCTAGGCATTCTGAATACCAAAGCTCAGGTTTGTTGCCACCATTAATGCAAATAAAGAGCCAATCTAGCCTTAAATGTAGAAATCTCTCATTTTTGGATAAATGGAAAGGAAGATGAAAGTACTATATAATGGTCCGATTCAAAGTATCATAGCATCACAATGTATACGTGGAAACTGAGTGATGTTTATAAAAACAAAACAGCTGCTATTTAACAATAACAGATACTGTAATTGAAGCTATAATTTAGTTCCCTCCCACATGTAATTGTACTGAATAGTGACAAAATTAATGTCATTTCCTGAGCTAAGTGATTTTTAATACAAAATCTTCATAACCTTAAGTAATTTTTAAATGAAATAAATGTATTTACTCTTTCCCTCAAAATAGTAGTGCTGTATTTTTTCTCTGATATCACTATACGACAAGATTTGATGTTTCAAATGCTCATGTTACATTGTTATAATGCCTTTTACACTAGAATAACAATTCCAAAAGGATGCTAAAGTGTTACAGCACTATCAGAATACAATGTTTTGAAAATAATAATTCTTAACCATATTATTTCTAAGAAAAAAACTAATATCCCATTTGGGGGAGGGTAGCAGATTTCTATAAATAAATTACTCTATGATTTTTTCTTGAAGGTGTTGGGAAAATCAAATTAACACATAACAATAGTTAGTGAGATATGACTTCATTTTCTGTAATAAACACCAAGATCAAAACATGACCCAAGTTAAATTTCCTTGCAAGCTTCCCAGCAGGGGCTTTCCTTTTGTCTGTGATTTCCTCTCACCCACCAGAACCATGCCAAATATGCGCATGTGCCACTAACACTAAGCAGCACTTCCTTAATCACTCATTTCCAACAATTTATGGATCATCAGTGGCAAAAAACGAGCAAAAATAATGAAAGAATGCAATGAAAGCTCACGGAGACAGAGGCTGGACTTCCTCCTCACTCTGTGTCTCCTTAAGATGGAGGCCTGACACAAATTAGCCACTGGGGGGAAAGTCATCTGGTCATAAAATACAGTACAAGGTCACTTTTATGTAAGTTTGCCAAAAGGGACATAAACCAGGACAATTTCAAACTGTGACACAGGATAGAAACATATTAAAAAAATCTTTGTTCCTCCTCTATTGTGCTGTCACGTTGCTCAGCTTTATAGACATTCCAAGCACCAGCACAGAGCTCTTCGCTTCCACCTGGGCAGTCTAATTAATTAAGAAAGGAAGTTACCTCAAATTTTGTACTTTTTGCTTTTATTATCAAGCACTTTGTTTGAAGTTATAGGAATTAACCTCTTAATCCTACAGACCGTGTGCTATGTTCTGGACATTTTGGGATGTCTGGACGGTTTGGATAATTGGTCAGGATGTTGCTGTTACTTACGTTAAGTTTTATGCCATGACTTCAAATCAAAGATAGGCATTAAGTGAAGCATAATATAAATTTACTCCCAGAAAAATCTTGGGTTTATGAATTAATCTGTCATTAACCTTATGTAACAATTATATGGAGAAAAGTTTTTTCCCATTTTCATTAAGTCATTGAATTTTTTCCTCATAATATCACAATGCAAAATAAGATGTTAAGCTGTAATATAGAACAAATATATTCCTAACTCCCATCTAAACAATGGCTGGAGGTTATACCTCCAGAGTTCACTATGCAATCAGAAAACATCTTCTGACATTAATCTGGATAATTTAGAGGCCTTTTCTGAGGCAGAAGAGGAAGAGAAAATTGTACAGCTGACCTGAGGTGTGACAAGAACAGCCGTGATGTCTGCCCTAAGATGCTCCCCAAGCCCTTGGATCCACATACTCTAGTATACGATTGAGTTACCAAGATCAGAAACTGCAGAAAAAGCATATGTACCACAAAGTAGAACAAAAACCAACAGATACATCTTTTTTTATCAGAGTTGAAAAATTAAGATGTAAACACAGGGTCAGGTTCAAATACATATAAACATATATAACACACAATACAGTGCATATAGATGACAGCAAAATAATCCAAATTTGATAAACGTTTAACTGCTAATGGAAAGTTTAAATTCCAAGACAAAAGTTAGCTTCTCACTAAAAAAAAAAAATTTACTTTAAAAAAACCATGTATATTCTTTTGCACTTGAGAATTATAAAGAAAGGGAATAGCAAGGAGATGGTCCTAATAAAACAGAAACATACGCCACAGTAAGAAGAAAGAAGAAAAGCTATTTAAGGCCCTTAAAAGGACATAGTCAACCCCCCAGGCCTAAAATGTCCTGTTTGAATTAACATAGTGGTTTAATTAAAAACTAAGTAGAAAATTCTGTTTAATTTGATTTTCAATTCAAGCTCTGCATCCGCCCATGGCCAGTGGCCAATTTCCGCCTCTCGGCACAATATGCAAGGAGCTGTTTTAACCGCGACTGCCCAGGGGAATCCATGGGAGTATGCTGGGGCCATGTGCCATTTAGGGAATACACCAGACTTAGACATAGTAAAACAGCACCAGGAGGGTGGCCACAGGAAAAAAAAAAGAAAGGAAACTTAACCATATTACAAGTTTGTCATTACTCAAATTATTGTGCTGCATCTGTCAATTATAAATGTTTCTAACCTCTCTTCAACATCACTTCAGAAACTAGATGTGTCAAATGTAACCAATGAGCAAATAGCTTTAAGGGGATATATATAAATATATATATATATATATTTGTTAGCCAAGTATGTTAAACATTTTAAGACCAGGGTCAATAATAACATTAAATTCAACAAAGTAGCAAAGTTAATAATTCTAATATAATCCATAGTATTGTATAAAGAACTAAATATCTTCAGAAATATTACTTAGAAACTACACAAGTAAATACCAACTGATTCTATATTACAGAAAGACGTAACACTGAAGGGCTAAAACGTATACTTCATACATTTAGACTTAACTATACAATGCTAATTACCCTTGCAACTTTCATGTAATTGATTTTAAAACTGAAAAATATGAATATTTTAAAATAACATGCCTTGATTAGCTTAATTTTAAAGCTTTCTGGACATTTCCAGTAGTGTCTAGAATGCACCTCATCTTCAAACAGGTTTGTTTCAAAGTATGTTACCTTTAATGCTCAAAGTGAGCATTACAAAATGATACATGCCATTTCAAAATGGGAAAAGTATTTTGGAATTTTAAAACTGTCTGAGATAACAATATGTGAATAATTAAAAGCTGACTGTACTGTATTCAACTGCTCTGTGAATCCCATATAACACTGACATTTTCTACAATACAGGTATTAATCAAATGTATTTATAGACTACCTCCAGGCAGATCAGGAAGAGAAAATTTAACAGTAGCTAACATTTACTGAGTGAAGTCCTGGACTATGTGCTTTACAAGAATAATCACTTCTCATTCAGTCATCAAAATATTACAGTAAGGTAAATATCATTATTATATACATTTTACAGAAAGAAAACCTGAGGTTTCTTTCTGAAGTAACCTGCCCAGACACTCTGACTCTAAAGACATACTTTCTCACCTTTGTACCTTCAAACTCTCTTCCCTGGCCCCTTCTCCTCAGCATACCAGTACCGTCAGACTCTCCTACTTTAAAAGAATTTTACCTTCTCTACCTTCAAGCTACAACCCTTCTTTTAATGGCATTAAAAACCAAATTCGAACCCTGGGCAACAGAGTGAAATCCTGTGTCTAAAAATAAAAATAATTTTTAAATAAAATAATCTATTTAACTAATAACTAGATTTTTATGAAAAGTATAAACTAGGTAGATACCCTGTAATACCAAATATGAAAATATATTTAACACAGCTTTACCAGTTGTTTTTTGTATTTGGTAATATTACAGAGGAGCAGTGTTAGAAAGAGGGAAGAACTTCACATATTTAAAGCAAACATCAACATGTCAATTTTAGCAACATATGCTGTAACATCCTGTTTAACAGAGCTAGGTGCATGGCTGACTCAGTATGGTGACATAGCTACAAAACAGTGTTTCTCATTGCATGGAGTATGTACTCCCTTCCTTATGACATGTGTAGAAACTCAACAACATGTTTATCTCTAAATATACTTAAATGAAATGGTAGATGCAAAAATTCTTCTCAGAAAATCCTTTGCCAGCTCCTTGTTGTCTAGAGCACACAATACAAACTTGTTGGCAGAGAGGACTCCAGGCCTCCTGGGTTTGACCCTGATGAGCCATGTGTGCACCCTCACCTCTCACCATTCTCCAGTATTCTCATAAGTACCAGCCATCCCTCAATTCTGTCGGAACTCCAGGCCTTTGCCCAAGCCTGGAATGCCACACTCTCGCAAACCCCTGCTCATCCTTCAAGTCCTAGCCCAAGTCTAGGTAGACTTCCTCTTGTGACACCTGCCCAATTCCCAGGCAAATCAAGACATCCATTCCCTTCAGTGTTTCCCACAGCACCTCATTACATAAAAGTTCACCAAAATGCATCTTATTTGTCTGCATCTCTCATTGCTCCCACTGTCTGTCCTTTGAAGGTAGGAGCCCCATCTTTCCATCTGTGTCCCCAGTAAGCTCCTACAATAGCATAATATTAATAACTATCACTAGGAATTACTTAATAAAACTCTGTTGAATGAATGACTATCCGTCAAGTTTTGGCTCCAAAATTCTACAGAAATCGCCTTCTCAAGAGTCTCCCAATGACTTCCTTTCTTCTCACTGTTCGTTCTTGTCAGCCCCTCTTTAACTCTGAATATTTTATATTCCATTCTCCTAAAAATTCTCCATCCTTTGGCTTCCAGGAGATCGCTCTCCTTTTTCTTTTTTCCATGCTATCTGACAACACCTGCTCAGAATCCTTCCTTGCTCTTTTCCTTTGCCAGGGTTCCACGGCCCTCTTGTCTTCTCCTTCCTCATTTTATCCCGAGCCATCTCATCTTCCTTGCTGGCTTCAGTTGGGCTTTCCATATGTTTTGTTTTTTTTGTTTTTTTTTTTTT
>VBSM01000865.1:1337032-1349971 GCA_008086735.1 Cheirogaleus medius | reverse complement strand
CTTCTAGAAGCTTTCTTTTTTGCAGAGACGCTCTATCTGGCGGTGTTTCTCGTCAGCCATCTTGCTCCGCCCAGATCTCCATATGTTGATATGTGAAGAATACCAACACTTTGGAAGGTCAGAAGCAACTCTGGGTTTTGGTTGTAGTTCTGCTATTTTACATGTGTGGTTCTTAGACAATTTAATACCACTTAGTATCTTTGGACCTTAGTTTTCTTCTGATAAAAGGACAGTTTGAACTAAATCCCTTTTAGCAATAGTACTTTGTATAATTTCTTCAAGAAATTATAAATAGTCAAATAGCTCCTTAAACTGAAACTATATAATTCTTTCATATTACATAGATGACTTAATTTTAATTGCCAGTCTTAAGAATACATCATGATAAAAAGCAATTCCAACAAATAAAAGCCAGTTTTCTCACTGTCAGGTTTGACTGCCAAATACAATCACTCATTCTGACCTTGGTACACTTACTAACTATGAAACCAGCTGTTAGTGTTCAGCTGTAGGCTGCTACTGTACAGAGTAACAGCCAGAAAACAGAAAGGTAAGCCCACAGAAACAACACTCAAACCATGATTTCTCAGGGATGCTTTCACTGTACCCTTGAATATATAGATTTTAAATGTGTGACACCTAAGATTTAAAATCAGAAGAGCTGTTAAAGTGTTAGATTAAACAATTTCATTCCTAAGGTTCTATATAAAGTTATAGGAAGTAAAAAGTAGCAATAATTCATATACAGTTTACAATTTCCCAGGCCAAATTTATTTAACTGGCATTATAGGATTATTCGATCTTAAGATATATAGGTATTCCGTATATTTACAACACCAACAGAACTAAACATTTAAAAGGTGTACTATGTCTAATCTGTAACACTAGAACTCACTCTGTCAAGTTTAAGTCACTCAAAATGGATTAATTACTTAAATCTTTGCATTATATTCCAAAAATGTATGGTAAAAATATGCATAGGCTATAAACAGAAACTTTGTTTCTTTAACTTTAAAATGCTATATTTAAAAATAGATGAAGTTATTACCACTTGGAAGTCTTGATTAATTTTGTAAAATGCTCTTGCCAGGTCTCCCGGTTTGCCCACTTCTACACCTTCCACATTCACACAAGATCACTTACTGTCAGTATCTTGGGAGTTTGACCATCTAATGTTTGATGTTTTTAACATGCTAATCGCCTGAAAATATTGGATATGAAATAACTTTTACATCAACATACAGTTTAAGATTTTTAGAATTTCATGCCATGCTTTAAACTAAATGAGTTTAGTTTAAGAAAGAATAGAAAAGAATCCTAAGAAAATAATAACAGCTATTACATCAGGCTTATCCATGCCACAAAAGAATAAGTTTATTCTAATAAGTTATCTAAGAATAAGTCTATTCCACTAAGTTTATGCATACTATAAAATTATGCACAGGTACTAAAAGATGACTACCCCGCCATGGACATGCAAAATAATTCAATGTGTGCTATTATTAATGTTATTATTGTATGTTAATATTATTTATTAACTGAACTTTTTATATTCCATTCAAATGATTTAACCCAACTTTGTCTAGTTCAACATGAATGATATTTAGTTCCTCATTTAACAAATTAAACTCCAAAACTAGATTCACTCACCTTTTTCAAGCCAGCAAAACCTTCTGATTCCAGAAAGAAAAAGGCAAAGGGCATCAACACAAATAAACAAAGATTGGAAAAAAGAGAAGCAAGATTCCATAGACCTATAAAGAAGATAACAAGAAAAGAAGAAAATAGGTTAGGTAGTGACAGGCTTGTATAAAGTTCCCTAAATTGTGATATTAATCAAGATCTCTACTTTTTAATAGTAAAAATAAACATAAACTTGAAATAACAATAACAATAATGACCTAAATTAGAAATCAGAAAATAATTACAGTACATGCTTATTTAACATTTTTTAAACTTTGTAACTTGTACCTACTGGGAAAAGCTAACATAAAAACTAATAGTTTTCCCCTCATGCCCTAAAATAAATTCACTAAAGATATGACATGTGCAGAGATCCAAAGACACAGCTTCTTTAGATATACAGGCACCAGGATATTTAAATTAGAGCCACTAGTATTGATTGAACACTTAATAAATGCCAGATACTCTACTAAACATTTTACATGCATAATCTCATTTAATGTAAGCCTCATAAAAACCCTAAAAATAATAATTAGCATTTATTGAGCCTTTATGTGCCAACCACTATTCTAAGTGATTTATAGATATCGTATGAACACATTTATTCATCATAGCAACTGCAAGAGGCAGGTAATATGATGGCCCCAATATGACAGAGGCGCAGGCTGTGCAACCTGCCAAGGTTCTGAGTATAATTCCTGGGATTTTATTAATAAAAAACCACTACAACACAGAAGTTCTAGTAAACAATTCCTAGTGGGAAAGAAAAAGTAACAGAGACAGACAGGCAGGCAGGCATGTTTACATGATCTTTTACCCATTTGGCTCATTCTGCACTCTTCTATAAAACCACAATAAATGGCAACTAAATAAGAACAAATTTAGTTAAAAGTTAGAGGCCTTAAGGTATGTCATTGGGAGAGTATTCGGCCCAACAGCTCATATTTTTTATAGGTAAAATACTAAAATTTGAAACCGAGTTTCAAAATGATAGCTATAATCTTTGCAGAAGTTTATAAAATCAAGAGTCAATGATAAAAATTATGCTAAGTATAAATTCAATGTACTGCATGCAATTATAATTTCATGTTTTTGAAAATGGGCAACTGATGTTTCAACATCTTTATTTGCAGGCAGTGTTAAAAGCACTGGAAACACATTAATGCACAAACACAGCACCTCCGCCCTCACTGCACTCACGTTGCAGATATGCGGACACTACCTCTGAGTTCTCACTGAACAGAGTGAGCCAAGGTAAGCTATTCTCCAACTACTTTGGTTGCAAATTAACATATATGTTTCATAAGTGCCCTAATTCTCTTTGGAATAGCATGAAATATGAACAAAAAGAATTAATTCAGCACCTGTACAGGTTAGCTAGAGAGATTCATTTCCTTGATAAGGTAATGTAATTAATACATTCAGTTTCTTATTCAAAAATCTACATAGATTTAACAAATTTACAAAATAACATTTGTCTTTGCAAGAAATAAAATGTTTCACAAAATTTTTTAGACAACAATGTCTTAACATATTTTTCTGGAAAAACTGCCATTTGAACTATTTAAAATAAAAATTATTTTAAAATACTTTTATACTTTCTAGGCTTTAAAAAAAGCTAAACATTTTAACCCTTTATTCAAAAAGATTATAACTACAGTCAATAATTTCACTGTGCTAATAAGTGGAAGGGCACGAAGAATGATGGATAAATGCATACATTTTGAGTTTCAGACAAACCTTAGTTCATGTCCTGTGTGTACTTCCATGTGACAATCTTGCTAAGTCACAGTTTCCTCATCTATGAGGCTAATGATGTGTATATAGCTGTTAAGTATTAAATGAAATAATGCATATATAACAATCAGCACAACGCCTGCCCTAAAATAAATATTTAATGATTTTTTACTTTTATCAACAGTTACATCACAGAGGCCACACAGTGCTACCACTCCACACCAACTCACCATCTTTTCTGAGACTCTAGGCTCACTTTCGAGTTTTCCCTTTCATCTCCCCATCTGCTAGGTGTTTCAGCTCCTATCTTTTGTTACCAGCAATTTGCACGTGTCCAGAAACTCTCTCTCCCTCCTCCAATAGGCTATGGGTGCAAGAACCACATACACAACTTTTAAAGAATTGTATTAACATCTAGAGTAAGAATAAACAGGCCTGGGTCAAAGCTGTGCCCTTCGGGTCCAGTTCACAAACTACAGTGCATGGTCCTGGGCCTCTATTTTCACTACTCAAAAGAATTTTATCTTCTTTATGGTCTCCAAGTAACTTACTTTGAGATATGTGAGGTATAACAATAATTAGTATTATGTAAGTTATTATATAATAAATTATTCATTAGTAGACTAGAGAAACATGATTATTAATATGTTGTTTTGTTTAGGCATGGTAGAAAAAAAAGAAATGCCAGTTTTAAATCATTTGTGTTATAAAAGATGAAAGTCAATGTGTCAAGGATTATATCCAATTTACATAAGACAGTTTTAACCCAATTAAATATCTCACAGTTCTTTCACAAAACTATAAAAATGATTCTCCACTGCAGGTGCCTATGGGGCTCACTGTGCTTCCCTTCACTGCGCTCCCCAGACACTGCGTTTCACAAATGGAAGGTTTGTGGCAACTCTGCCTCGAGCAGATCTATCATTTTCCCAACAGCATGTGCTCACCTCACGTCTCTGTGTCTTATATTGGTAATTTTCACAATATTTCAAACATTTTAATTATTATTATATCTGTTATGGTGATCTACGACTGGTTTTTGATGTTATATTGCAATTGCTTTGGGGTGCCACAAATCGTGCCCATAATAAAAGCAAGCTTGATAAATGCTGTGTGTGTGCTGCCCCACTGACCACCTGTTGCCCCATCTTCCTCCATCTTGCTCCTCCTCCTTGGGTCTCTCTATTCCCTGAGACACAAGAATATTGAAATTAAGCCAATCAATAACCCTACAGTGGTCTCTAAGTATTCACGTGAAAGGAAGAGTCATATGTCTCTCACTTTAAATCAAAAGCTAGAAATGATAGAGCTTAGTGAGGAAGACATGTCAAAATGTAGGCCTCTTGCACCAAAGTTAGCCAAGTTGTAAATGCAAAGAAAAAGTTCTCGAAGGAAATTAAAAGTGCTACTCCAGTGAACACACTAATGTTAAGAAAGCAAAACAGCCTTATTGTTGATACGGAGTTGTTTTAGTGACAGATTAAATCAGCCACAACATTCCCTTAAGCCAGCAGTCCCCAACCTTTTCGGCACCAGGGACCAGTTCCACAGAAGACAATTTTTCCACAGACATGGGTGGGGGGCATGGTTTCAGGATAATGCAAGCACATTACATTTATTGTGCAAACCTCTCTGCTAATGATAATCTGTATTTGCAGCCGCTCCCCAGCACTAGCATCACTGCCTCAGCTCCACCTCATATCATCAGACATTAGATTCTCATAAAGAGTGCGCAACCTAAATCCCTCACATGCACAGTTTACAGTAGGGTCCGCGTGGTGAGAATCTAACTCAACTGCTAATCCGACAGGAGGAGGAGCTCAGGCGGTGATGCAAGCAATAGAGAGAGGCTGTAAATACACACAAAGCTTCCCTCACTCGCCCACAACTCATTCCTGCTGTGTGGCCTGGGGGTTGGGAACCCAAAGCTTAATTCACAGCAAAGACCTAACTCTCTTCAATTCTATGAAGGCTGAGAGAGGTGAGGAAGCTGCATGAGAAAACTTGGAAGCTAACAGAGGTTGGATCACGAGATTTAAGGAAAGAAGTCTTCATAACATAAAAGTGCAAAGTGAAGCAGCAAGTGCTAACGTACAAGCTGCAGCAAGTTATCTGGAAGAGCTAGCCAAGCTCATTGATGAAGGTAGCTACACTGAACAGATTTTCAGTATAGACAAAACGGCCTTATATTGAAAGAAGATGCCACCTAGGACTTTCATGGCTAAAGAGAAGTCAATGCCCAGCTTCAAAGCTTGAAAGACAAGCTGATTTGCTTATTAGGGGCTAATATAACTGGTGACTTTAAGTTGAAGCAAGATGTTCATTTACCATTCCAAAAATCCTAAAGCCCTTAAGAATTACACTAAATCTACTCTTCCTGTGCTCATAAATGGAACAACAAAGCCTGGATGACAGCATTTGTTTACAGCATGATTTACTGACCAGTTTAAGCCCACTGTTGAGACCTACTGCTCAGAAAAAAAGACTCCTTTCATGCTATCAAACAGCATTGCATGCTACAGAGAAAGCTTTCAGGAAAGAAAGAAAGAGTCAATCCATCCACAACAACTTCATTGTTGTCTTATTTTAAGAAATTTCTACAGCCACCCTAATCTTCAGTAACCACCACCCTGATCAGTCAGCAGCCATCAACATCAAGGCAATTTCCATATTCATTTTATTGAGGTGGTCTGGAACTGAACCCACATTATCTCCAAGGTGTGCCTGTATTTGTTAAGTATCTAATGTAGCAGGCATTGTTCTGGATACTTTAGGGTACTACCCTAATCCTTTATGACAAGGTAGGTCCTCCATTTTACAGATGGCCTTCAAGTTCAGAAACATGCCCTTGTCTCAGAGCTGGAAAATCCTAAGCCACTCTTTCTAACATACTGTTAATGTTTTTAGGCAACACAAATCTCATTACATCCCAAACTTCTCATATTCTTTACAGATGCCTACAATTTTATCATTATAAATCTCTACATCTAAATTCTCCATGAAGCATGTATATATTTCTCTTCCTCATTTTGATTCCTCAATGCCTGTTTTAGTGCTGAGGAGTCACCAAATATGAGTTGCATGAATCAACAATATTATATTCTATATAGCTAAGTGTTAACAAGGAAACGTCCTCTCAGGAAAAGGTCACAGGCCAAACTAAAGAAGTAGTTTTAGAATTAATCCTCAATTGTCAGTGCAAAATGAACAAAATCACAACATATACAAAAAATTAAAAATATTAATTTTAACAGTTTTACTGAGCTATAACCGACATAAAATAAACTATACATATGGTGTACAAGTTGGTAAGTTTTGACATGAAGCACCAGTGACACCATCACATTTAAGCTAATGAACATACATCACCATCACCCCAAGGTTTCTCGTACCCTTCCCTCCTGCCACTCCCACCTCAGCCCCCGCCCCAGTCTGCCACTGACTCTGCACTGAAGACAAGACTGTATTTTCTAGAACTCTGTATGAAGGGTCCTATGGTATCTACCCTTGTTTTGGCTGGCTTTGGTTATCTATCACAATTATCTGGGGATTTTCGACACTGTGATGTGTGCCAGCAGCATGGATCAGACTGAATTGTTATTGGATTGTATCCATTCACCTGCAAACAAGGATCTGTTCTGTTCCCAATTTGCGGCTACTAAAAATAAAGCTGTTATGAACACTCATGTACCAATCTCTGTATGGACATAAGCTATCATTTATTTTGGGTAGACGTGTGGGCATGGAATGGCTGGGTCATATGGAAGGTATATGTTTAACATTTTAAGAAAATGCCCAAATGTTTACCATAGTTGTATTTCACAATCCCTCCAGCAGAGTTCAAGTTCATCCACATTCTCACCAAATATAATATGAGCAGTCTTTTTTTAGTTTTAGCCATTCTAACAGGTGTGTAGTGGTAGCTCATTGCTGTTTTAAGTTGTATTTCCCTAATAGATAATGATGTGAACATCTGCTCATGAGCTTATTTGCCCTCCATTTGTCTTTTTTAGCAAAACGTCTCTTCAAATCTGTTGCTAAGTTTTTCATTGGGTTGTTTTTTTTTTATTGTTATTACTGAGTTGGGAAAGTTTTTTGTTTTTTTTTAACTCCCCCTTGTGCTAGCTGAGATGGCAAGTTCTTTATATACTCCAAATACAAATCCTTTATCAAGTATGTGATTTGTAGATATTCTCTCCTAATCTGTGGCATCTCTTTTCATTCTCTTAACAGTACTTTTCAAAGAACAAAATGTCTTAAAGTCTAATTTATCAATGTTTTCTTTTCCAGATTGTGCTTTTGATATCTTATCCAAGAAATTATGGCCTAGCCTAATGTCACAAAGGCTTTCACCTGTGTTTTTTTTCTGTAAGTTTTATAGCTTTAGGATTTACATTTAAGTCTATGATGCTTTGGGTTACTTTTTGATTATGGTGCCAAGTATGGATTGAAGTTCACTTTTTACTTATAATTAATTAATTGTTCCAGCACCAATTGTTGAAAGGAATATCCTTTTTCCACTAAATTCCCTTAGCACCTTTGTCAAAAATCAATTCGCAATATATGTATGAATCTATTCTAGGACTCTATTCTACTGAGTTGGTATGTTTGTTTATCTCTTTGCTGATACCACACAGTCTTGATTACTGTACCCTTAAAATAACCTTTAAGTCATATATACCTAAATCCTCCAACTTTGGTCTGTTTCAAAGTTGCTTAGGCTACACTAAGTCCATTAAATTCCCATCTGAATTTTAGATAAGCTTGTCAATTTCTACCAAAAAAAAAAAGTCTGCTGGGATTTTGACTGGCATTGAATCTGTAGATAAACTGTGGCAGAACTGACATCCTAACAATATTGTTGTTACAGTGTTTTATGCCCCCCCAAAATTCATAAATTGAAACCCTAATCCCCAATGTGATAGTATTTGGAGATGGAGCCTTTGGAAGGCTCTGTTGCCCAGGCTGGAGTGCAATGGCATGATCATGGGTCACTGCAACCTCAAACTCCTGGGCTCAAGTGATTTCCCCGCTCAGCCTCTTGAGTAGCTATAAATATAGGTGTGCACCATCACACCCAACTTTTTTTTTTTTTTAGAGACAGGGTCTCGCTATGTTGCCCAGGTTGGTCTCAAACTCCTGGCCTCAAGCAATCCTCCTACATCAGCTTCCCAAAGTGCTGGGATTATAGGCGTGAGCCACCACACCCACCCATAATAGCTTTTTTGTAATAGATTCCATCAGAATTTCTATACAATCATATAATCTGTGAATAGTTTTACTTTTTCCTTCCTGGGTGTTTTTTACTTATTAAAAATCTTCAGAATAGCAGTAGAAGCAGACATCCTTGCCTTGTTTCTGACCTCAGGGAAAAAGTATTTAGTCTTTCACCATTAAGTATGATATTATCTGCATTTTTTTTGTAGATACATTTTATTAGAATGAGGGCATCTCCTTTCAGGCCTACTTTGCTGAGAGCTTTTATCAGAAATGGATGTTGAATTTTGTCATATGCTTTTTTTGCATGTGTTATGATGACCGTGTCTTTTCTTTTTTACTGTGTAAATATGGCAAATTACACTGGTTTTTCAAATCATGATGTATTATCCTTTTCTATATAGTTATATTTGATTTGCTAAAATCTTGTTTAGAACTTATGCATCTATGTTCATGAGTGATATTGGTCTTCAGTTTTTATGTACTATCTTTGTCTGGTTTTGGTATCAGGATAATGCTGGCCTCAATGAGTTAAGAAATATTCCTTTATCTTCAATTTTCTGGAAGGATCTGTTTACAATTGCTGTTATTTCTTCCTTAATTTTCAGGTAGAAGTGATAGTAAAATCCTCTTGGCCTAGAGTTTTGTGAGAATGTTTATAACATTTTCACAATGTTTGAGAAGGCTTTAATATTTCTTGCCTTTTAAGGAATTTGTCCATTAAGTTGTGGAATTTATTGGCATAAAGGTGTTCATAATACGCCTTCATTACCCTTCTATAGGTGCAAATGAGAAGATCAATACAGTTGATAAATGATGCCAGATTGATCAGCAAAAAAAAAAAAAAAAAAAAAGGAAGATAGCAATATTGGGAATGAGAAAGGTGATATCACTGCACATCACTGGCATCATTTATCAACTGTATTGATCTTCTCATTGATTTTCTCTGTTTTCTATTTCATTAATTTCTCCTTTTTTTTTAAGTTCCCTTCTTTGGGATTCATTTGCTGAATCTGTGAGAACTGATCTGAGACCTTTTTTCTATTCTAACACAGATACTGTAGTGCTATAAATTGACCTTTAAATACCTCTTTAGATCCATCTCACGAATATTGAAATGTTTTCATTTTCATTCAGTTCAAAGTACTTTCAAATTTCCATTTCAATTTATTCTTTGACCAATGAGTTATTGTAAAGTATGTTATCAGTTACCAAATACTTTGGGATTTTCTAGATATATTTCTAAGTGTGAGTTTTCTGTCATTTCTTATTTAATTTCATTATCATTAGAAAGCATAAATTTGTATGACTTAAATCCCTCTACATGTATTGAGACTTAATTTTATGGCACAGAATGTGATCTCTCTTGGTAAATGCCTCCACTGTACTTGAAAAAAATGCGTATTCTATTGTCGGGTGAAGTGTTCTATAAATGCAAATTCGATCAAGTTGGTTGATAATATTATTCAAGTCTTCTATATTACTTTTCTTCTATGTGTTCTATCAATTATTGAAAGAGTGGTGTTGAAATATATGAATATAATTGTGATTTTTAATATCCTTTCATTTCTATTAATTTTTGCTTCATGTATTTAATAACTATGTTATTAATATTAGGTAGATAAATGTTGAGAATTAGGTTCTTTTGAAGAATGAACCCTTTTATCATTAGGAAATGATTTTCTTTATTCCTGGCAATATTCTGTTCCCTTATCTAATAATGTAATAATAATTCCTGCTATCTTAGTGCTATTGTCATATAATTTATTTGTACATATAATAAAACTCACAATACATCATTACTGTTTTTTTATTTAACAGCCAATTGTCTTTTTTAAAGACATGTAATTTTTAAAAGCTTTTCTATTTACCTACAAAACTGCCCCCTGTAGTGTTCTTCATTCCATTTTGTAGACCCAGCTATCCATCTCCTACCAATTTCCTACTGCATGAAGGACTTCCCTTAACATTTTTTACTGGTGATGAAAAATTTTTACTTTTTGTGTATCTGACACTGTCTTTATTTTGTCTTTGTTTTTGGAAAAATATTTTCAGCGGATATGGAACTATATTGGCTGGGGTTTTTCTTTAGTACAGTCATCACTTAGTATTCATGGGGGATTGGTTCCACGACCCCCTACAGATACCAAAATCCACAGATGCTCAGGTTCCTAATATAAAGTGGTGTTGGACTGCGGTGGCAAAACTGGTTAGTGTGCGGTACTTATAAAGTAGTGTGGTATTTGCACATAACCTACGTACATCCTCCTGTATACTTATAATCATCTCTAAATTTCTTATATCTATTATGATATAAATACTATGTAATTATAATAGTTATACTATATTGTTTAGGGAATAAAAGCAAGGAAAAAGGTCTATACATGTTCAGTACAAACACAACCATCTCTTTTCCATCCATGGTTAGTCGAATCCAGGGATGTGGAACCCACGGATATGGAGGGCCGACTGTACTTTAAAGATGTTCCACTGTCATCTGGTTTGCACTATTTCCTATATAAAATATGTTTGAGGCCGGGCGCGATGGCTCACACCTGTAATCTTAGCACTCTGGGAGGCCGAGGCGGGAGGATCACTGGAGGTCAGGAGTTCGAGACCAGCCTGAGCAAGAGCGAGACCCCGTCGCTACTAAAAACAAATTAGCCAGACAACTAAAAAATATATAGAAAATATGAGCCAGGCATGGTGGCGTGTGCCTGTAGTCCCAGCTGCTCGGGAGGCTGAGGCAGGAGTATTACTTGAGCCCAGGAGTTTGAGGTTGCCGCGAGCTAGGCTGACGCCATGACACTCTAGGCCGGGCAACAGAGCAAGACTCTGTCTCAAAAAAAAAAAAAGAAAAGAAAAAGAAATATGTTTGAATTCTTATCATTACTCTTCTGTACTTAATGTGTCTTTTTCTCTGGATGCTTTTAAGATTTTCTCTTTATCATTGATTTTGAGCAATTTGATGATATGCCTTGGTGTAGTTTTTTTATGTTTCTTATGCATAGGGCTAGTTGGACTTCTTGAAGCAGTGGGTTTATAATTTTCATAAAATTTTTAGTATTTTCTGCCACTAATTTGTTGAATATTTTTTCTTAACTCCCCTCCTTCAGTAACACTAACTCCTAATTACTTATATCCTGCGTCTTAGTCTGTTTTGCATTGCTATAAAGGAATATCTGAGGTTGGGTAATTTATAAAGAAAAGAGGTTTACTTGGCTCACAGTTCTGCAGGCTGTACAAGAAGCGCAGTGCCACCATCTGCTTCTGATGAGGCCTCAAACTGCTTCCACTCACGGCGGAAGGCAAAGTGGAGCCCCCACTTCAGAGATCACGTGGGCAGAAAGGAAGTAGAGAAAGAAGGTGGAGCTTCCAGGCTCTTTAACAACCAGTTTTCTTGGAAACTAATAGAGTAAGAACCCCTCACTCTAGGGAGGGAATTAATCTATTCATGAAAGATCTTCCCCCATGACCCAAATACCTCCCACTAGGCCCCATCTCCCACATTGGCATCAAATTCCAACATGAGGTTTGAAGGGACAAACATCAAAACTATCACACCCTGGTCAGTCTTTCAGTAATTTTTCTCTCTGTGTATTTCATTTTTGAATAGCTTTCTACTGCTATGTCTTCAAGTTCATTAAATCTTTTCTTCTGCCATGTCTAATCTGCTACTAATCCTACCCAATATATCTTCATGTCACACATCATTGCTTTCATCTCTAGAAGTTTAGTTTGGTTTTTATATCTTTCGTGTCTCAACATGTTCAATCTTTCCTCCAGCTTCTGGAACATATAGAATACAGTTATAAAAACTGTTTTAATGTACTTATCTACTAATTCTGACATCTGTGTCAGTTGTGAGTCAGTTTTAATTGATTGATTTTTCCCCTCATTTAGGATATATTTTCCTGCTTTGTATACTTAGCTTCAGACTCAAAGAGGCAGAGTGGACACCCAACGATGTTCATGCCTTAATCCTCAGAATCTATGAATATGTTACGTTACATGGTATATTAGTTTTCTAGGGCTGCTATAAGAAAGTACCACAAACTAGATGGCTTCAAACAACAGAAATTTATTCTCTCACAGTTCTGGATACTAGAAGTCTGAAATCAAGGTGTCAGCAGGGCCATGCTCCTTCTGAATACTCTAGGGAAGAATCCTCCCTTATCTCTTTATCCATAGCATTCCTGGGCTTATTGACACATTATTCCAATTTTGGCCTCTGTTTTCACATGGTCTTCTTCCCTGTATGCCTATGTCTCTGTTTTATCTTTTTTTTTTTTTTTTTTTTTT
>VBSM01000865.1:1326267-1336932 GCA_008086735.1 Cheirogaleus medius | reverse complement strand
CCTCCCAGAGTGCTAGGATTACAGGCGTGAGCCACCGCGCCCGGCCTGTTTTATCTTTTTATAAAAACACGAATCATTGGATTCAGGCCCTCCCTAATCCAGTATGACCTCATCTTAACTAATTATGTCTGCAAAAACCTTATTTTCAAATAAGATCACATTCTGAGGTCCTGAGTGGACCTGAATTTTGGGGGAACACTATTCAACTCAGTACATATGGCAAAAAGGACTTTGCAGGAGAACTTGACCCACCTTTGCCAAAGAGGGTCATGTGGAAAACATGAGAAAAGAGGCAAGCAGTCTCTAGGAGCAAAGACCCTCAGTCCTACAACCACAAAGAACCAAATTCAGCCAACAATCTGAATGAGCCTGGAAGCAAATTCTCCCCCCGAGCCTCCAATAAGGAATGCAACCCTGAGAACATCTCGAATTCAGCCTGTGAGACCACACAGAAGGCCTTTGCTTGCCAACAAGAGAACATCATTTTAATAAGATTTTACTAAGGAAAATGTTTGAACTGAGAATATGATATTTCATTAATTCTATCCATCAGTGTAAAATAATGCTTCTCTGTGCACTCTCTTTCCAGTACTCTGCCTGGCAAACTCTAGCCTACTTGGCCTCTCTGAATCCCCATCTTTTCTCCTCAACCCAGACCACCACTCAGCTCCACCTGGGTTCCCTCTCTCCGCACTGAGTCTGGAAACTCTCTCCAGGCAACACCTTGTATGTCTCCCATTGTCCTTCATTGCCTATAGCTTCTTGAAAACCAAGTTGTTTCAGGTGGCAGGGTAACCTAGTCCCTCTTACTCCATATCAGCCAGACTATATTTAGTTTTTGAAGTGTTTCTCTACCAACACTTGAATATTGGTCTCCCTCATTTTTCCTACTCCATGTCTGAGACATAATTCTTCATAAAACAATACAGGGAAAGCTCTAGGCATAAAACATCGCAGCAGAGAGTGTTTATTCTTTACTACCTACCTATCCTAATGGATTTGTTTATCATTTAAAAAATGTTTCTTAACCTATCGTTACCTACTCTATTTCAAGTTGACATCCCCCAAATACTCACTGATATCCCTGGCCCTTTTTAAAAATTCTTTAAATGCACAGCTTAACAACAAAATAAAGTCTCTGTTTATTATAAAAAGAACAAATATCAACTCCTATGTCTTAGCTTTCTCTTACTAGATGGAAATATTGTAAAATATCCATTCTCTTTATTCTCTTGCCCTAAATTCCTAAAATTTAACTGTTTCAGTGTGCACTTCTACAATGGGACTCCCAAGGTACTTCAACAAATACTATCAAGCTTATTCTTTTCTCTCCTTTTTCCAAACCCTTTCCATTATGTTCTTTGATACATTTAGGAAGTGTAGTCTACTCAAATGACGGTATGCTAGACATATTTTCAACATAAATATGAAATAATTGCAAAGCCTCACTTGGGTTATGCTGTTCGATACCTGCTTTTAATTCACATTCAGAAAAACATACCTGCTTAGGGCAAAAAAAGGTCCTAGTTTTATATCTTCTCCAGACAAAGAATTGCTTATGATTGAAAGGACTTCTCTTTCTGTTTCTGGACTAAAAGATCTTTATTTAAATAAAATATTTAAATATAGCATAAACATAATATTTATTAAGAACCTGAACTTAAGAAATGTTCAAAATAAATAAAAGTTTACTTTTATTTTAGTGCACCAAGAATTCCATAGAAACATAGAAATTTGGAACAGAAAAGAATCTAAGATCCCTTTCTCTAACTCACCTCATGAACTGAACTCTTTTTTAAAAGAGAATCAGTAAATTCCCCACAAATTTCATAATTTACAAATAACAGGCCTGGAATTAGATTCCATATCTCTTGCTCTTTCTACATTACTATGTGATATCTCATACTTAACATTCTGGGTGAAAAAGGTACAATATTTTGAATTTTGTAAATATTATCTGCCAAAAAGAACATATCAGTTTAATAAGATTTTACTAAGGAGAATAATGAATATGATATCTCATTAATTCTATCCATCCATGTAAAACAAAAGGCTTAGTTGAGCCTGTGATTGGTTTGTAAGACAGTAAAACAGAACAAAACATTTCTACATCTGTTTTCTCAGTTGTTTATGTGTGAGTGTACATTTGAACACTCAAGCCTTCTTAAAACACCAAAACACTTTGAACTACAGAAAGGTTTTTAAAAATCTAATTTCAATAAAACACTGAAGGTACTCTATATACTTAGTGTACTATAATGTACTCTAACAAAACCAAGGTATTCACACTATTTGTGATTTAAAAGACCTCAACAGTCATCATGGCAGATATCTGGGTGAGTGGCACTTTATGTCTGACAAGCCTGGGTTTGCATTAATACCTATCAGCTATCTATAGCATTGAAAGGGGACTGCAACTCTGTCACTCAGTTTCCTCATATATATACAATAGGCTACAACTCAGAGGGCTCTGATGAAGAACAGAAGAGAAACAACACCTAAAATGTTAAACAAATGTCAGTGCCTCTTCCCTGCCCTGTCTTAAAATGAAATAAATGGTACAACAAACTGAAAAATTCTGATGTACACCAGCATTAAGACTACATAAAGACAAGAAAATGATGTGAGTTATACCTAAAATTAGCTCTCAAACATTTCCTTAAAGAATTATTCTGATTAATTTCATCAAAAAAAAAGCTTTTACAACAAAAACTTGCATACATATATGACTTTAAAAATATATAAAAATGACAATGACAAAAAAGTAGGCATAAAAAATAAACTGGAAATAAATATACCAGTTTACTAACAATATGAATGTAGCAAAATTATGGGTGATTTTTTTCTCCCTACTTTTCTGTATAATGAGCACATAAAGTCCTCTAAAAATCATGAGGCATATATTTAAACACCTTTATGAAACTCAAAATTCTCCATATCCCCATATCATATAACTTCCTCCATAAAATGCATTAAAAGGGCAGAAAACAACAAAGCTGAATGCAGATGGGGACACTGGGCTGGGCTCACACAGCTACAGGGCTCACTTCATGCACCAGCGTCACCGAGTGCACAAGTCAAATTTTATCCTCACAAACATTACAAATTACCACATGTCAAGGAGCCTCAAAGGTTGCTCTCAAACTGTTACAACCATGAATATAAATCCTTAAATGTTAAGGGTCCCCTATACTTTTATATTCAGAAGGAAAAGAAGAACTATCATTTGTAGCACAAAAGGAAGCTTGTCTTGTTGTTGCTGATCTATAAATGTACATGTTTCCAGAATTTATCTTTCTATCATATACGTCCCTTTTATACAGTGAAAAGTACAAATTCACATTCTTCTCTGGAAGTCAAAAGTTAAAAAATAAAGCTTTGCCTTAAGTGAAAGCTCACAAATAAAAAAGTATTATCTACTCTGACTAACCAATACACCTATAAAACTAAGATAGTTATCAAAAGCTAATTAAAGAAATCTTTATCAACAGATCATAACAAGAAGCAATGTCTACCGGAAAACTAAGAAAATGATTCAGAATCCTGAATCCAGAATTCTGAATCCAGAAAGGTTCTGAATACCAACTACTTTAGTTTGTCATGAAATTGGTGCCTTTTTTTATATATTGATTGACAAGCTTCTTTCAATCTAAATAATTAAATACAAAAACTTAAGTTTATCAACCAGAATAAATGTGAAAGTTTCAGACTTAGCTTATGCTAATCTAATTATAAATTTTGCAACATATAAGTTACTATGAGAAAAACATCTAACATATAGATATAATAATGTATCTGTTATACATTGCTAAGTAGTAATTATATTCTCAGCAACTTTGCAAAGCTTAATAAGTTTCTAGCATTTTACAAACATACATACGTAAATATCCCTTAACTATATTCTATAATTTTCATAAATCATTCTTAAATTAAAAATTACTGTTAGGGTCAATACACATAGTTATATTATTTCATATTAACTTGTAAAATAAATATTAGTCAAATTGCTCTACTTCAGAAAGCTAAAATTACATGCTTCCATATAGCAGTAGGACCCTAAAAATTCAAAAACATTGTAGTTTGTCTAAATCAGTATCAATGGCAACCTATTTGAAAGATATCCAATGCCTATCCCCAAAAAAGGTATTTGCATTTAAAGGTTATTTAATAATCCCAGAATACTCAGTTTAAAACAAAACAAAGTAAGACCGAATTGCCAGATCACCATAGGATGCATTAACTTCTAGCTCCACCTGCTGGAGTCACAAAATATTTTAAAAATCCAATATGCAATACTATGGAGCAAATAATTTATCACTTTTCCTCAAATAGACCAAAAAAAAACTTCATGAATTTAAGTTAGAAAATTAATCAAAGTTCAACCATATTCATTCGTTTCCAAAATGACAAAACTAAGTTAAAAACAATACTTTAGTAGAATTGAGGATCTAATCCAACTGTCAAAAAGTGACTACACAATATTTTTAAATTCTAAGAAAGCATAAGCGTTAGAGAAGACAAGTGTGCTTTCAAATAGTGTGAAAACTTCAGAATTAGAATAGCCTCTGCTTATTTACTTAGAAGAAAAAAAAACAATTTTAGTAATGAGTTATGAAAACTTCTACCATAATATAACTTTTTTCTTATAATAAAAAAGCAATATATGTCCATTGTATAAATATTATACAATGTAAATACCAAAAAAATTAAATCATATAATCCTACTACCTTGAGAAAAACAGTTATATCCTTTGTAATTACCCTTCAAGATATTTTTCTGTGCACCTATATACACATGTACTTTATTTTCTTTTTACAAAAGAGGCATATGTAAATATGCTTGTTTCCAATATCTTTATATGTCAACAAATGCTTCTGTACATCATTGTCTAAAAAGCACTCTACTGTTTGTATTTACCAAAATATAATTAAGTTAATTTCCTACTCCAAACAATTAGATTTTTTATTTTTAATATGATAGAAAACGCCTTGATATCTAGTAACTATCTTGATGCACGTTATAACAAATGACAGAACTATTGAGACCAATTAATTAGTTAGTAACATTTAAATAGTGGTACATTAAAACTTATTAAAGGCTTACTTTTGATGTAGTATCTATTCATAAGTAAATATAATATTTTTAAGTTTGCTTATAATACAATAATTTGGTTTTTTTGATCTTCTATAAAACTTGATAGATTTTTTAAAAGAAGGAATTTGCCCTAGTCCTTCATGATGTTCAAAAGAACATGTCATCTCTTCCTGATGACAAACCAAAATAAGCACGCGGTTCTTGCAGAGCCTAGACAGGTTCACTGTGGTTACCTTTTAAAAGAATGAATCTCGAACTGGGCAATTATGTTATAAATGTATGTCTCTCTGTCTGTCTTCAGAAGTGAGAGGACAGGTTAGTAAAAATTGGGCCCCACTGGAGAAAAATACCTCAAAAATTGAATTGTTTCCTTACTTTATTTAAAGCTACAACTTAATTTCATCATTTTTTTTATTTTCCAAAATTTTATTATTTTTTACTGTAAACTCACACTGCATAAAATTAGTCATTTTAAAGTGAACAATTCAGTGGCATTTAGTGTATTTGCAATGTTTTGCAACCACCATCTTTATCTAGTTCCAAAACATTTTCATCATCCCAAAAGGAAAGCCCAGTAAGCAGTTGTATGTTGCTTTTCAATTTATGGAACTTTGAAGGGTTTCATATTTTTCTGCTGATTTTTTAACAGTATACAAGATACATAAAATGTATACAAATGTATACTTTATTTTTTCTATTTTTTGCCCTTTTTCCTAACTTAATTATAACAATATAAATTTTCACTACCATTTTCATGTGTCATCTCTACCCTCTTTGTTCCATCCTATCATAAGCTATAGTTGCTGGCATGTCATGACCCAGCTCACACTGGGTGAATGATGGGACACACCTCACAGCACCAGGGTGACAAGTGATGGTGACCCAGCAGAAGCTCAATGACCAGATCATCCCCATCAAGTTCTGTCTCACTCCACTGTTCCAATGTTATTTTTGTATATCACATTTTTCAAGCTGTTTTCACATTGTAGACAGAGGTACATCCTGTCACATGATATAAACTTTTAGAACTAAGGCTAATATTTTATTTATTTATGTTATAAAATCCTGGTACAGAGAAGTTAAGCAGCATTCCAAGGTAGTATAGTTAAAATGTAACATCTCAAACCTGTGTGTCCCAAAATCAAATTAAATACATTTACATATACAAAAGCATTATCAACACATACTTAGCCTTTAATCTGTATGTGATTTACACATTAAAGGAACAATCAATCAAAAACATCCATATTGACAATTTTATAAGATAAGCCATTAAATTTCTTTTCAAATTAAATTCATTTTTACCAAAGTGTTCCTAATGTTACAATTAATAACCTTCATTCCTTCAATCAATAAATATTTATTAAGCATTTCAGTGTGAAAGTACTAGAACAGATGCTCCACGGGAGATTAAAGAAACTTCAGAAATTCTGAGTCCTCAAAGAATCCCATAAATGTCACAAAACAGTAAATGACTGATTGACAAATGAATATGGATAATATAACTGTGCTTTGGGGAAAAGGGAATAATCAGACTTTTCAGGAACTGCTGGAGACTGGCTATGAACTGATACTGATTCCAGGTACCCTCGCTTTGGCCACCAGTAGGAGTAGGGACTTGGGGAAGTCAGGTGATCAAGTGCGTTTTAGCTCAGGTTCCACTCATAGTGAGTCCCCACGCCCATCCTGTGGTCACTTGCCCAGGTCCAGAAGACATAAGTAAAATGGACACACTCAGCAGCTGGCAGAATCCCCACACTGACCTGTGGAGTGAGGGCTGTTATGGTGGGAAAGGCCACAGAGATGTCACAGTCCCTCCAGGAATGGGTATTGCTTTTGGTTGACTATTTTCCTAGGTGGACCTGAGCAAGTGACCACAGGATGGGTGTGGGAATGGTGCCTACTATCAAGGACTTGGAAGACACAGGGGAGGTGATTCCCACCACATCCCCATTCGACTTTCTGATTTGGCCTGAGCAGAAGGCATATGGATGTTGGAGAAAGAGGATTATCGTTAAACTTAATCAGGTGGCGACTCCAACTGCAGCTTCTGTACCAGATGTGGTTTCATTGCTTGATCAAATTAACACATCTCTGGTAACTGGTATACAGTTACTGGTATTTTTTCTCTGTACCTATCAGTAAAGACCACCAAGAAAAGTTGACTTTCAGCTGGCCAGCAATATACCTTCACTGTCCTATGTCAGGCAGGCATCAACTCTCCAGCCCAGTGGCACAATTTAGTTTGTAAGGACCTTGATCACCTTTCCCTTCCATACGACATCACACTGGTTCATTACCTTGATGACATTCTGCTGACTGGACATAGTGAGTGAGAAGTAGCAACTACTCTAAACTTATTGGTAAGACATTTGTGTATCTGAAAATGAGAAATAAATCCAACAAAAATTCATGGGACTTTTATCTCAATAAAATTTCTAGAGGTCCAGTGATGTGGAGCATACCAAGATATCCCTTCTAAAGTGAAGAATAAGTTGTTGAATCCAGCCCTTCCTATACCAAAAAAGAGGTACAATACCTAGTAGGTCTCTTTGGATTTTTGAGGCAACACATTTCTCTTTTGGGTGTGTTACTCCAGCCCATTTACTAAGTGACCTGAAAAGCTGCTAGTTTTGAGTGGGCCCCAGAACAAAAGAAGGCTCTACAACAGGTCCAGGCTGCTGTGCAAGATGCTCTGCCACTGGGCCATATGATCCAGGAGATCCAATGGTACCTTTCATGGCAGTGGCAGACAGGGATGCTGTTTGGAGCCTTTAGCAAGTTCCTATAGGTGAACTGCATCCCAACCCTTAAGATTGTGGAGCAATTCCCTGCTATCTATCCTCTGTGGATAACAACTCTCCTTTTGAGAAAAGCTCTTGGCCTGCTATTGGGCTTTAGTAGAGATTAAGTGCTTAACCATGGGCCACCAAGTTACCATGTGACCCAAGCTGCCCATCATTAAATGAGTGTTTTCTGGCCACCAAACCATAAAGATGGGTGTGCACAGCAGCAGTGAATCATCAAATTTAAGTGGTGTATATGTGATTGGGCCCAAGTTGTCCCTAAAGGCACAAGTTACGTAAATGGGGGCCCAAATGCCCATGGCCCCCATTCCCACTATACTGCCTCCTCTCCCCCAGCCTGCACCGAGCGTTTCATGGGGAGTTCCCTGTATCAGTTGACAGAGGAAGACCTGGGCCTAGTCTACGGATGTTTACAACTTTACATAATATGCAGGCAACACTCAGAAGGTGACAGCTGCAGCACTGCAGCCCCTCTCTGGCACATCCTGAAGGACAGAGGTGAAAGGAAAGCCTCCTAGTGGGCAGAACTGTGGGCAGTGCATCTGGTTGTCTACTTTGCTTGGAAAGAGAAATAAGTAAACATGTGATTATACACCAATTAATGGGCTGTGGCCAATGGTTTGGCTGGATGGTCAGGGACTTGGAAGAAATGTAACTGGAAAAATGGTGACAAGGACACTGGGGATAGAGGAAAATGAACAGACTTCTCTGAAAAAAAAAAGATATCTGTGTCCCATGGGAATGCTCACCAAAGAGTGACCTCAGCAGAGGAGGAGTTTTATAATCAGGTGACTAGGATGACCCGTTCTATGAATACCAGTCAGCCTCCTTCCCCAATCACCCCAACGGGCTCATGAACAAAGCAGCCATGGTGGCAAGGGAGGGTGGTTACACATGGGCTCAGCAACATGGACTTCCACTCACCAAGGCCAGCCTGGCTATGGCCACTGCTGAGGACTCAATCTGCTAGCTGTGATTATTGTTTTCCACACCAAATATGTGTTTCTTTAAACACATGAACACATACATATACATATTTTTATCTGTGTTAGGGCCTTATTTATAATAAGCAACGAAAGAATTAAAAAATTTTTCCACAGCATTGTCATATCTCATATTGCATAAAATATATGCCTTTGTTTATGAAAACCTTCACAAAAATGCATCAACTTTTAAAAACCTAGCAGGACCAAAGTGTTATAACTACAGTCTTTAACACAATGCAGCACTGGCATAGGAATAGACAGCAAATCGGGGGCTGGAAGTAAAAACCTTTTTCTTGCTTACTCTGGAACAGACAGTAGATTATGAACTTTAAAATATATACATATTCCATTTAGTCCATATAATATCTCTATGAACTAGACCTTAATGTGTCCATTTTATAGATAAAAGACTGAGACTAAGAAAGCTTAAACAATTTGCTTGGGGTTGCTACTAGTTAAAGACAGACCTGAAATTCAAACCAGGTCTAGTTGGCTCTAAAACACGTGCACCTGAGCCAGGAAATAAACTCTCATGTATACTCAATATACTCTCATGTAACTCCCTTAGCATACCAAAAATGTAGCATTAAAAAATCAGTAGAGAAAACAAGAAATATTCAATTAATGATACTGGGACAACTAGCTAACTTTGGGAAAAGAGTTATTAGAGAAGAGGTAGTTAACCATCTGTATAAACTCCAGATGGATCAAACAATTAAGGGTAAACAAAACTATTTTTTAAAAAAACAAGAAAAAAATTGAATATTTGTCACATCTCAAGATGGGAAAAAGATCTTCTAAACATAAAACAATTAGAGAAATCAAAGGAAGAAAAAGATCAGACAATCTAAAAATATAAAAATTCTGGAAATCAAAAAAGCAAATGAAATTAAAAACCAAAATAACAACTAGAAAAACATTTATAAAAATTGGATAAAAAGCTAATGTTTTCACATATAAAGAGATCATAAATTCAATATGAAAAGAAAACAACCAAAGCAAAAGAGATGAAACAAATAAAATGATATAAGTATTATGTTTCTATATATTTTATAAATTAAAATTAATATGTCCTACCTCACTAAAAATTTTTAAAAATTAAAATTACAATAATGAGAAACCATTTTATATCCATGAAATTGGAAAAGATTTTAAAGATACTAATATTCAGGCCGGGCACGATGGCTCACGCCTATAATCCTAGCACTCTGGGAGGCCGAGGCGGGAGGACTGCTTAAGCTCAGGAGTTCGAGACGAGCCTGAGTAAGAGCAAGACTCTGTCTCTAGTATAAATAGAAATTAGCCAAACAACTAAAAATAGAAAAAATTAGCTGGGCACGGTGGCGTGTGCCTGTAGTCCCAGCTACCCGGGAGGCTGAGGTAGGAGGATGGCCTGAGCCCAGGAGTTTGAGGTTGCTGTGAGCCAGGCTGACACCACGGCACTCTAGCCCAGCCAAGAGAGTGAGACTCTGTCTCAAAAAAAAAAAAAAAGATACTAATATTCAAAGTTTCTGAATTTGTGGTTAAAAACAAGAGGCTCCTTCATACTCTATAGGAGAATATAAACAAGTAATTCTAGAAAACAGTTTGGCAATAATGTTCGTTAGCCTAATAATTTTCATTCTAATTATCATCTAAGGAAGTTGTCAGAAACCCAAATAATAATTAAAATTTGAAAATCCTCTAAATGCTCAACAAAAGAGACTGGTTAAGTAAAATGTTCCAAGGATGCAACAAAAAAAGAAAGCTACAGACCAATATCCCTTATGAATATAGA
>VBSM01000865.1:1305204-1326167 GCA_008086735.1 Cheirogaleus medius | reverse complement strand
AAAAAAAGTAAAATGTTCCACAAAAAGGCAGGTTCAGTACCTAGGCAACAACTCAGCTGTTGTTTATTTCAAATCTGAGAAAAACCCATGTAATAACTCATTGGAGGAATAAATAGTTCCACCCTTAAAAACAACAAAATAACCTTTGAAAACCACTAGGTTAATGTATTGTTATATACATGGCTCTCATTACAGCCACTGAAAATGTTTTCAAAGAACATCAACTGGCATAGAAAACATTCACAATATTAAATGGTTCATAAAACATAAACTGTATATGCTATAACACATACATGCATACAGTGAAAAAAGTGTATTTTTTCTTTTTTGCACACTTTGGTATTTTCCATATTGTGTACAGTGAGCACATATTACTTTTATGATCAGGAAATAAATAAGGAAGTGATTTATATTGCTGCTGCTGGCTTAACACATAGGGCACAGTGTTAGTAACAGCCTAAGAGAAGGCCAAAATAACGTCACCTACAAAAAGTATATTCTGTACTTTCTCGTCCAACAGGAGACATGGAATTTACTCTTGCCTTACACATAAAACTGATAATCTCTTAAATTTTAATTTGTTCTTTTCTTCCGTTGGATTATACCACCAAGAATAGGATAGCACTTGAAAAGAGAAGTTATATCAGTCTAATGCAGTAAAGCTTTTTACAGCACCTGTAGTAATCATGTGTCACAGAGTACTGTTTTCCAAATGCAAAATGCCAAAAATAAAAACCAAAGCATAGTTAATTGTGATAATACTACACAAGCAAATTATTACCCCCTCCTTTTTTTTTTTTTTTTTTTTTAAGACAGGGCCTTGCTCTGTTGCCTGGGCTAGAGTGGCTAATTTTATTTTATTTTTTTTTTGTAGAAATGGGGTCCCACTATGTTGCTTGGCTGGTCTCAAACTCCTGGCCTCAAGTGATCCTCCTGCCTGTCTCCCAAAGTGCTGGGATTACAGGCCCAAGCCACTGCACCCAGCCCTCACTTTATGCTAACTCAGAAATTGCAGATTCACTGACCTACACTACAAAGTTAATAATGGAAATAAGTGATCTCTGATACATTTTTTCTAGGTCAAATGGCAAGTTAGCTTAAGTATTGTTAAAGGAGGATATTTTATCATTAACTCATAAGAAAGTTCTTTAGTAAGAAAAAAATATTGTCAGAAATCTTTTACCTTAAAAAATGAGATGAAGAAATTCAAACACATAGTAAATTCTTGTCACTGACTATTCTTCTAGATACTGTTTCACAAAAAGACTGTCTTCACTAATTATAAAATTTCTCTTCATCACCATGGGGAGAAAAGATTTGGGTCCATATGAAAATTCATCTGGAAATGAGGTTTCCCAATTTTGTCATCTGCCTTTGCTGTTCAAAAAGAATGTATCCGACCAACCATAACACAATAAAATAACCATTAACACTTAAATAAAATAATAACTAATAACACTTATAGTAACTAATAACACAAATTAACAACACTCTTAAAATGAGGGCAGGGTAGGGGCAGGACAGAAATCAGAATCTCTAAGCTCCATAACCAATTCTAACAGATAATTATAAAATTGTAAGACCACCCCTGAAAAAGAATTATGCTAGCGTATTCTATGTGAGAAAAAAGTTTAGTGTACATACACTAAATTGATATATTAAAAACAGGAAGATTCTTCAGAAAGAAGAAAGAAAAAACACATTTCACAGCCTAAACCACCATCATAAAAGCTACCACCTAGTAAGTGCCTATTAAGAGAGTTATTTTACATACATCATTCCTATTCCTAAAAACAAGTCTGCAAAGTGGGTTTTATTTATCATCCCAATTAAGATAAACAAAAACTGCAGTTAGAGAAGAAGAGTGACTTGCCCCAAGTCTGCTAGGAAATGGCAAAGCCAAGTTTGGAATGCAGGTCTATTTGCTGTCAAAGCAATATATTAATACCATGTTACCTACAAGGTCAGTCATAATTTTTTTAAATCACATTAAAGTTTATACTTGACAGAGAGTGTTTTCCCCTTATATATTTTGAAATGACTAAAGAAACTAATAACAAATAATAAAACAGAAACTGTAGCTGATGTTTTTTAGATCTTAAATGGAGGTTAAATTTTTCTGACATATTCAGATAAACCAAAATTCCTTTGCTAAATATTTAGATGAATATTTGTTTATCAAAATCACAATAAGCATACAAACCATTTACTGATTAAGTAAAAGAAAAAAGTCTTTCACAACTGACTAAAAATAGAAGTGACAAGTAGAATCTGGTTTTCTGACTTTATTAAGGACCCAAATGGTTCACTGGAGGAAATCACAAATTACGAAGGAAACTAAGAAAAGAAAAATCTAAAAATACAGTGCAATAAAAAATTAAAATATTAATTGTGATTATATAAAGCAAAATATACTAACCATGAATCAGGGAGCCATTTAGCCACTGAATATAGTAGTTCTGAGGAAAAGAAAGCAGGATTTCATTGCTGATTATTGAGAAGGGTAAAAGCAAAACAGCACCAGCTGAAACTGCTAAAGTGAACGTGCTCAAAAACAACCTGGAAGAGAGAAGAGTCATCATCACTAGTGATTTGAAAACGCAATGAAAATGGAAGTAATCAAAAAGAATACAAACTCTTCAATATTTTAATCAAAAAAGTATTATATAAGAATTTCATTAAATATATGTAGTTGAGAAACAAATGATGTAAGTATGATCCTAGAAGTTAAACTAAATGAACTCTAAAACTCCTTAATAGGTTATTAAGTCTAATGGACCAAAAATATATATATATATACATATATATGTTCACACACAAACACACAAATATATATGAGTACCTCACACATTTTACAAAGAATAAATTATACCTCATTCCTCTTTTAAATATAAGTATTTATTTAACAATTGCATTTAATTAACAACTTTGACAATATATGCTAACAGCAATGCAACAACTATTTCAGGTGAAAAAATACTTGTGGAAGCAGTATTAAAAAACAAATTAATTTAAAACAGTTATTTCAGAAGAACAAAAACTTACAAAGCCACTGGCCTGGTATCTCTTGAATGGATAAAGGTTAAATAAATTATAGCAATAAATAGTACAAAACTATTAAACGATATTATTCTATTAAACAATATTTAAAACACTATTCTTTCATTTTTTAAAAATAAGATAGCTATGATATGTATTGATATGTAAAAATATCTAAAACAAATTTAGTTAACAAAAACAAACTGAAGAAAAACATGGACAATAAATCTAAAACATTCTCTCTGCTCACTCCCCCCAAAATGCATATATACAATCAGGAAAATAAAGGTGTAAAAAAATCCAGCATGCTATGTAACAGTCCCATAGGAGAGAGAGATTATAAGGCACTTTCACATTCTCAGCTAACACATTTCTGAAATGTTTTACAGTTTTACAATTTTTAAAAGATTTTTAAAAGAATAAAATGGCAAAGAAAAAAGGAACTTCACAAACATTAGTGATAGAACCTTAATTTAATATCCATTCTATTAAAGTTAATATTGGAATATAAAAATAAATCTAAGAAAATATTAAATATTTTTAAAAGCAGGAAAAAAAGCACATTAAATGCCAAAAAAACACATCTAATTGAGTAACTGTGAGGCCAATGCCATCTTGTGGCAACCAACAGAAGTGTATTCTTACTTAAAAGCCAAAAATAACAAGGAAACCTCCTCTGTTCAGTAAATCCGTGATAAACTTTTAAATGTAGACCATATGAATACATACCAAAAATAAAATTCAAATAAGACACAGAAGAACTTTCGTGAATTGGCTTTGCTGAGCAGACATTTCCTGGGGAAAGCACTCAGTGCTCATCTCAGGGTCCACAGCCAGCTCTGGCAGTGACCAGCCGGCGGGTGATCTTGAGCAAGCTCCTCTAGTCAAGTGAGAAAGTTACCCTGATCACTGTCGTTCCTTCCGATGCTACAATAGAGATCAAGTCCTAAATCTCACCATTTCAGGTCCTGCACAGATATGCCAATGTCATTTTCCAGGCTCCTCTCTCACAGTGACCCATTCCAACAAACACTTAGGCTCACCTAACTTCCTCATTTCCCAAACATCCAATGGATTTTTAGGGTTCCTTGCCCCTCCTCACAATCTGCTCTCTTCCTAGGGTATCCTTTATGTACTATGCATGACAAATTCATATGTAAATTTCAAGACAGACCTCAAATATCATTTGCCCTGTGAGGCATTCCTCAACTTCTCTCTCCTTGCTCCTCTGGGTAAAATTTGTTCCTCTCTCCTCTAGGCTCCCATATACTTTGAGTACATAGCTCACAATGAGGGTCATCCATAGTTCCCAAATCAAAAACTGGAAGTCATGGCCTGACAAAAGGAGTAAGCTCATGGGGGCAAACAGACAAAGTATTTAAAGGCACAAGTGACCCAGAAAATCCTGAATATATGGTCACCATAAGTATAATGCTTTCTCTTTTCAACAAAAATCTATCAGAACCTATTACACTTTGGGTATTGGTTTTAGAGATACAAAAAACATAACATCATCCCTGACTGTCTTTGCATCGTGCTAAGGAGAGCCACTCATAAAAGGCCATAATGGAGCCAGATGCTGGCAGAGATCCCTGAAAGTAAGGCCCTGAGCTGAAAAAGCATCGTAGTGATCATTGCTCATGTAACCGCAGAAAAGTGCCCGTACAGAATGGAGGGATAGTTTCAGAAATGTTACCTTCTGAAATGGAGTAATATTTTTAAAAATTACATCTTCAGAGTAATGCATCTTTTGTAATTGTGGTAGTAGTAAGACAAGAGTGTTTTCCTGAGTATCTCTGACATTTGTGACTATTTCCTTAACCCAACCAGGAAGGCAGAACCTCTCCTTGTCTAAACAGGGTGATGAAGGCATACACTTGGACACTGAATATAACTAGTATAAAGAAAGCTGTATCTATAGAACATACTGTAAAGTGTCTTTGCAAGGTAATGATGAATTAAAACAGTAAAACTACCTTAAATGTCTTTAACAAAGCTTTCACATACTTTCAGTCAGCAAACAAGAGCCAGGATCCTTGACTCTTGAGTCTCTAATGCCCTGTTCTTAACCACCATCATCAGGCTCTTCCCAAGCTTTAACCATGTCCCTGCTGCCCCTCATTCAAGCAAATGACCAAGTCTCCTATTTCAGAGTGGAAAAAGAGGGGTAGACTCCCTCCACACTTACCACCTCATAGAGCTATCAACAGACACAATATTCTCCTGTCTCTCAAGGGAGGACGTCTTCTCTTCCTTCTGCCCATGTGCACTGATCTCTAACTCTGCTGTCTCCAAGGGCCTTGCTTCACTGGTCATCCCACTCTTAACCTTCAGCCTTACCTTCCCTCTACCTGCTGGCCCGCCAAGGATAAACATCCTCAGGTGTTTCTGCTCTTACAAAAAGCTTAAGAGGATTTTACATGTCATATCTTTACTTCTACATCTTCAATTTCTTCCTTAATGAACTGCAATAGGATTTCTATTCCTCACCATAGTACTGAAAAGGTTTTCCTTGTGGTCAAATCCATCAGATACTTTCTAGTTGCAATCTGGCCTTCTATGATATTTCAAATTGATAAGCATCATTTCCTCCTTGAAATTCTTTCTGCTACTTCTGCAACATTCGCCCTTTCTACTTTTTCATCCTCAGGCTCTACTCATCTGTAAAATGTTGGTGTGCCAGTATTCCATCTTAAGTCTTCAGCTCAGCTAATCAATAAACGCCTGATGCGTGAATCAGGCTTCCTAATACCTCATTCTGAACCAGTGGTTCTTAACCAGCAGTATCATCAGGAGCACCCATGGAGCTCATATCGGAGACTAACTCACTGAGTCTTTTTGGTGGGGTTCATTCACTAGACAAATATTTAGAGTGCTCACTGCCAGGACTGTTCCAGGCACTTTAGAATGGTGAACAAAACACCAAACATCCTTGCCCTATAAGGGCTTATTATATTGAAGTGAGGAGAGTCAGACAATAAACAATAAATTAAGTATGTAAATGTATCATTAAAGAGGTTAAGTGCTACAGAAAAATGAGGCAAAGTAAGGAGGATTGGAAGTGAGGAGGAGGAAACACAGGTTTCAGTATTAACTATGGCACTCAGGGTAAGCCTCATTGAAAAGCTGAGATTTAGGGAAAAAAACAAAGCAAAACCAAACTGACAGAGATGAGAGAATTAACCCGGTGGGATATCTGACAAAAAGGAATTTTGGGCAGACAAAACAGGTCAAAAGCATTAAGGTACAGGTAACATTGACTTCACACCTATTGTGCATCAAGCACCCTACTCCAGATTTTTTTTTTTGCATATGTTATTTAATCCACACAACAGTACTACAAAGTGAGTGGAAGCTCTATTTTACATATAGAGAAAATGAATGTTTCTCAATCTCTTCTGGACACGAATTAATCTTGAGTTCAGAATCTGAACCCAGATCAGCCTAACTGGTCAGTGCTCACTCACTCCATCACAGTGAAGGACAAAGACACCAATGGGGGCCGGCAAGGGGCAGACTAGGTCAGACTCCTCCTCTCAGATTACCCTCTCCCCCAACCCCCACCCCAACTTTATTGTAACTTTACATAAACCCACTGACCCTTGGGAAGAGGATGTCTGTACACACCACCATGATACAGAAACCACCTCCATACTGGGAAAACTCAACCCCTCAGGTCGTGCCAGCTGCTCCTGAGACAGGTAAAGGAAGGGAAGCCTGCTCCTGAGAATTGCCACAAGGAAACAGTGTATGACCACGTTTTCATTCAAAACACTTCTAGGAGTAAAAGACAAAGTGATGTGCTCTTTTCTGTTTATAAATGATCGACCTCTAAGAACATTTAAGTAGATTTACCACCCCAAGTGATACACAGACTAAATAGAGAGGAGAGACGCACATACCTCCCTTGTCCTTCACACCCAGAGGGTTTCACATGGAAAGAGTATCTACCCTTTATTCAGTCTGTGATTCATTGTAGTTTTTTTGAGCTGAGTGAACTTTTACTGAAGCAGTAATTTAAACAGAAAAAATGACAATTCACTGAAGAATTTTCACAAATGTCACAGTGTTAGGAATAAAACTAAGACCCCCTAATCCTATAAATTTAAAACATCAAGCTTTGGACCTAAGTTTTAAACCCAGAGAGTAAGAACTGCCAGTATGAAGTTACAGTTGTTTTTATTTATCTAACTTCTCCCAAGGCATTTAAAATAAATTGCCAAATATGGTAAAAAGCGGGGTTTATTTCCAATCATTTTTCAGTTATGAATCAAATCAGGCCTATTCAAGTCATTTATTAGCTGAAAGTATTTTTTTATTGAGGTGAAATGTACATTACATAAAATTTATCATTTTAAGGTGAATAATTCTGTGTCATTTAGTTCATTCACTATGTTGTAAAACCACCACCTATTTCAAGTTCAAAAACATATTCATCACCTCAAAATACGATGCCATACTCATAGCAGCTGTTCTCCATTCCCCTCTCCCTTAGCCTCTTGCACCCAATCTGCTTTTGATGGATTTACCTATTCTGGATATTTCTTATAGATAGAATCATACACTATGTGACCTTTTGAGTTTGGCTTCTTTCACTTAGCATGTTTTTGAGCTTCATCCACATTGCAACATGTATCAGTACTTCGTGTCTTTTTATGGCTGAATACTATTCCATTGTATGTGAAAGCATTTAATAATATTAATATTTGCATGTGTGTATAAGTGTATGTGAACACATGTAATCTCTCTCTCCCTCCTCACCTCTTCCTCCTCGCTTTTTCTCACCTCCTCTCCCACTTCCTCTTCCTCCTCCCTTTTTCTCACCTCCTCTCCTCACTCTCTTCAGCAAAAGATGCATAATTTGATATTAATTACAAGGAACATCAGACAAAACCAAATAACTAGACTGTAGTCTTCAAAAGTATCAAGGTCAGGAAGACCAAGGGAATACTGAAGAAAGTGTCAGTGTGAAGGAGGCTAAAGGAACATGACGACCAAATGCAGTGTGTGATTCTGAATTGTATCCTTGTACCATAAAGGGCATTCCTGGGACAATGAGTATGTTTGAACGGGGTACGAGTGGTACTGTACCAATGTTATTATTTTGATGGTTGTATGGTAGATACATAGGAGAATGCACTGTTTACAGGAATTATACATGAAAGTATCCTGAGGAAATGGAACATGAAGTTAACAACTTCTCAAACAGTTCAGGGGCAGGGGCGTGGGGGAGAGGCTCTTTGCATTCTACTTCTAACTTTTCTATAAATTTAAAATTACTTCAAAAGAATTCTGAATTATCAATTTAAAAATTCTGGAATATAGAACTCTTCTATGTGGGTACATCTGTGTAATTTCACATTTTAATCAAACAAAAATAGAAAGGAATTCACTGCTTTCCACCTAGTTTGATACTTCAAAAAAATTAAGGACATCTCTATCATATCTCACCAGGGTACATAAGAAACCTGAAGGACAATTTGGGCCCATCTCCTTGCTCATAGCAAGTAGAGTTTCAATTAACCAAAGGAGGGGTCTGCAGCCTGGTTCAAGATCAAACAGCCAAGAGTTTTCTTTCTTTGGCTCTGAATTTTCCCAAATTTAGGCCCATTTCCTCATTAAACCCTCAGAAGATAAAATCTGTCAGCTCTTAAATAAGCAAATTTTAACAGGAGATAATCAATCCTCAATTATCCCCATATATTTGTTTATATGTGCTTCCCAAGAATAGAATATTGATAAATGCATGGAAATGCTTTAAGTGAATTTTTTCCATACTTCTGTCAAAAAATTAGAACTGAGTTTTGAGAATTTATGATTTCAGAATTAGAAACAGAACAAATAAATTTTAAAATACATACGAAATCCTGTTGACTATGGCATCTTCATCTTCTTGTTCATCTGCAAAAATGTTTAAGGTATTAATATGCCTTCATCTTCCAACAAAATGTTTCATTAATTTATTAAAAATATAAATTTTAAAAAGCAATTATTGAATAGAAATCATTTTCAAAAAGCATTGTGTTTATTTCAGCACAGATCAAAATTTAAATCTCATTAAGTCAGGTAGGATGGTATATGGTTGGACAATGGAATGTTTTGATTAATCAAAATTCCTCATTAACAAAACTACCATATGTAAATTGAAATTTCCCACATATTTAGTGCTCAACAAAATAAAACTTAATAGAAACTTAGGACCACTAGAAGTGCGTTGTCATACAGTGTTAAGTGAAACTGCTAATGAATAAAATTTTCTAGTTAATAATAGCCAACAAAAGTTTTTACTACAAAATTAAAATCTAGAATCTTTGAACTCATCTAATGTTTTATGATGTGAGTTGATTATTAGCAATGGTAATGATGAGGATTCTCTTGGACCATTGAAATCACCTTGGATACCACTGCCTCAATAATTCAAAATTACTATTTGAGTTACAGACACTAACATATCAAGTTTTCTGTACCTTTTTAAAGTAGCATCCAGCTTTCACTCCAATACTCACTCTCCTTCCCCTTTCCCTCTCTCCTGCCTGTCAGCCATCTCTTGTCCTCTCATTAAACCTCCCAGCTAAAGAGACTATACTCCATTACAAGAACATTGCAGAGGATTCCTGGCCCCTTCTCATATATGTAATGTCCTCAAAGTTTCTCTCCTTAGATCTCTGGAATTCTGTGCATTCATCTGGTTCAATGTCAATGGTATATGTGGGCCATTCTATTAGTCTAGTCTACATGCTTAGTTACAGGATGCCCAAAATAGCTTTACAATCAAAGGGACCACAAAATAACATAGTCACAATTTTTATACTGTTGTGCCCACATCCAACCAATCATCAAGTCTTATAGAATGTTTTAATATTTCCATATTCATTTCAATTCTATTTCCAGCACACTACTAACTATGTCCAGGGTCCTCAATACTCTCCTACCACTCCTGGATTACTCTAAAAGTCATCTAATAAATCTCCAATTTTCCCACTCATCATCCCCTAATTTCCCTTAAAACAATACATCTATATTCATTAATTCTCTCTCCCCCTCCTTCTGTGCACATATGCCATGAAATCAGGCCAAAATATCTTTTAAAATAGCTAAGATATTATCTTGGATCTTCAGGGCTTCAAAACTTTTGAGAGATTACAGAATCCCAGTAGTATTTCAGTGCAGTCACAAAGCCAAGTAACAGTACTAAAGTAATACACTAGAGCAAGCACTATATCCTTATTTCTCTCAAAAGTCTAACAAGTTTAAATTAATAACACAATATCAAGAAATCCTTAAGTATTCATATAGCACCTACCACTAGCCCAGTGTCACAGGTGGATAAATAATCCTGAGATATTTAGAAAACAGCTGAGATTTAACAAAAGGTAAAGCAATTGCTTAGGTACTTATAAAACCCTGACCTAAAAATCTGAATTAATGAGTACAAAGTTCATTAAAAAAAGAACAAAGATATGATAGTCCCTCTGGCTAGATAAAGATATATATGAAATAATAAAAGGATAATACAGATACTATGTAATTGAATACTAAATAATATTATGAAGACTCTAAATTCTATGCCACTTTAGAGAAAGAAAAGATATTCTAGTTGTCAGAAAAGGGATGGGGTACAGATTAATAGAATGCTTAAAGTCAGAGCTGGTCCCAAGGAACCAACTATTCATAAATTCTGGAATTTCCCAGACACTAAATAGCCCAGCACTATCCTTAGTTGGACATAAGAATTGTGATAAACAAGGACTCTGGTCTAAGAGGATGATCCTAAGAGCAGTCAGAT
Organism: Cheirogaleus medius; assembly: GCA_008086735.1. Classification (NCBI taxonomy): domain Eukaryota; kingdom Metazoa; phylum Chordata; class Mammalia; order Primates; family Cheirogaleidae; genus Cheirogaleus; species Cheirogaleus medius. Next base: position 1,315,342 of record VBSM01000865.1, on the reverse strand, counting down.
TCCCTGGAGGTTATTTTTAGTGCCCTCAGTACCAGGTGACTGCTTACTTCAATCACTGGCATACTCTGTACACTACCACCGTGGAGTTTACTGATACACCCCACAGACCATGCCTAGACCGCTTGGCATCATAATAAAAGTGTTAATGAAAAATGTTTCTACTTGCCTGATTTTCTCTTGTATCTGAGGATGATGAAGTAGGAAACAATGTAGAGAACGGCAAAAAGAAGGAAACATATCTGAAATAAAACGAATTTAAGAGATCATTTACATTTTTTGCATATCTGTTTTAAACAATAGAAGACATCTTTGGTATTTATAGGAAAAAGGATTTAAACTATTAAAATTTTGAACATTTTGCTAATATAAAGATTTGATAAAAATATTAATTTATGTGAACTAGTCAATTATCCCAGTTTAAAAACATTCCAGGAAAAAAAAAAACCCAGTGGAGAGTTTTCTTTCCAGAACTTGACCAAATATCTTTCAAAATCATGTGAAAGTGTAAAGAATCAGACCATCACTGACAATTCTGAAAAATAAAGTCAATGAGAGAGTACTATCCTTGCCAAATATTAAAATGTATCAAAATCAAAAGCTTCAATACATTTAAAGGATGTGCTGGCACCAAAAGTTGACAGATGAATGAAACAGATTCCATTATATAAAAATTAACATTTGAGAGGCATCAAGAATCAATATGGGTGGGAAATAATTATTCAATAAATAGACCATATATCAAAATAAATAGAAGTTGAGTGAGAAACTTCGTTAAAATGTTAAAATTAAATTCAATTTTAAATTTCTTTTTTAATTGACAAACAAATATTATATATATTAATTGTGTAAAACATGATGTTTTGAAATATACATATATTACGGAATGGCTTGATCAAGCTAATGCATTACCTCACACACTTATAAATTTTTGTGATGAGAACACTTAAAATCGACTCTCGGTGATTTTCAAAATACAATACATTGTTATTTACTATAGGCACCATGGTGTACAATAGATCTCGAAATTATCGTTCCTATCTTTGTATCCTTTGACCAACATCTCCCGTGCCCCTCGCCCCTGGCAACCACCATTCTACTCTCTACTTCTATGGTTCAACATTTTTAGATTCTACATGAAAGTGAGGTCATGTAGTATTTGTCTTTCTTTGCCTGGCTTACTTCACTTAACATAAAGTCCTCCAGGTTCATTTATATTGTCACAAATGACAAGATTTCTTTCTTTTTAAAGGCTGAACAGTACTCTATTATGTATATACCACATTTTCTTTATCCATTCATCTGCCAACACTTAGGTTGATTCAACATCTTGGCTACTGTGAATAATGCTGATATGAACATGAGAATGCAGGTTATCTCTTCAACATACTAATTTCACTTCATTTGGATATATACATAGCAGCAGGACTGCTAGATCATATGCTAGATCTATTTTTAATTTTTTGAGGAACCTCCATACTGTTTTCCATAATGGCTGCACTAATTTACCTTCTCACCAATAGTATGCAAGGGTCCCCTTTTCCCCACATCCTCACCGACACTTGGTATCCTCTGTTTTTTTAAATAGCCATTCTAACAGATGTGAGATGATATCTCATTATGGTTTTGATTTGCATTTCCCTGATGATTAGGTAATGCTGAGCATTTTTTCATATACTTGTTGGCCATTTCTATTTCTTGAGAAATGTCTGTTCAGATTCTTTTCCCATTTTTTAATTGTTATTTGTTTAAATTCAATTTAATTTCTGTCAGATCTGGGGAATGACAGACTGGCAAAAAAGGATGAGTCAAGGAACAGATCTAACCGTAATATTTGTACGCCCATAATATGCTGAAATAAAAAAAAAAAAAAGGAACAGCTCTCATTACTCAAAGTCTAAGCTTGCTAGAAATAAAGGTTTACTATAGCTTGTTATGGAATATGGATAAAAAAAATCTGAAGACTCTCAAATGAAACCACTCCAGGTGATGATCTGGGAGCATCTAGGGAACACTCCATTCTGGGGAACACCCCTTTCATGGGATTTCCAAAGAAACAGTGGTTGTATGATTGAGTATGACTTTGGATTGAGGTGGTGTCAGAGGTCGACATTTGTACAATGACATGGTCTAGAAATGACACATTGAAAATAGAAAGGAGGACTATGAGCCACGTGTCAAAGTCTTCCCAATACACATGGGAGATAGAAGACAGTACTGACAGTGACCAAAAGGAGCAAAGATCACCAAGAGCATCAAAGATCACCTGCTGCTGGAAGTCTTAGGACCTGTTAGAAAATATTAACAGAACTACCACCTCCTCCCAAAATCCTTAGGAGCACAGGAGATAGATCAAAAAGGAAAACCAGTTCTTGGTTAAGAAACGTAAATGGAGGGGTTCTTCTAAGAAGTTGAGAATAAGGGGGAAATTATTGACAGTGGAATGAAAGTCTGAGTAGGGTGAGAAGAGCAGTGGAAAGAGTGGGCAGAAACACAGGGAATTATGAGGTTAAAGTCAGAGGGATTAGATGGCCAAGGGAATGAATATTTGTGACAGAGGTTGACTGAAATTCATGCATTCAACAATTATTTATTGTGGGCTTACTATAAACCAGACACTCTTCTAAGAACTGAGGACATAGCAGTGAACAAAGTTGTTGCCCGCATGGAGCTTATATTCCACTGGGAGAAACAGACAATAAATAAATAATGTCAGAGATGATCAGTGCAAGTTTAGGGGACTAGGGAGTGCAAGCAGGGGTGGAGCAAGCCTCAATAACAGAGTTGTGGGAGAAGGGAAGGCAAGAAATGCAGATATTTCAGGGGCAAAGAGAACAGCAGTGCCAAGGATCTGAGGCAGGAACGGCTCTGGTGTGCTCACATAAGGAGGAGGAAGAAGTAAGAGATGAGGTCAGAGAGTACCAGGAGCTCAGGTCACACAGGACTCTGCACCAAATGTTGGTTTTAACCCTGCATGAGATGGGAACCTACTGTATGATTCTGAGCAGAGGGTGATAGGATCTGACATAGCACAAAAGGCTTGCTCAAGGTGCTATTAGAAAATAGACCAGAAGGGGCCGGGGCAGAGCAGGGAGCCCAGACAAGAATGCACTGCAGTGATCCTCAGACTGCGCAGTGAGGGTACCAAGAAGTGATCGAGTTCTGGGTATGTTTTGAAAGCAGACCTGACAGGACTAGCAAGAATAAATACTAGGTGTTTGGCCTGAGAAACTGGAAAGACTGAACTGCCATTGGCTGAGCCAAGAAAGATTACAAGACGAGTAGTTTTAAGGGAGAAATAAGTACAGTTTACGCCATTGGATCTGAAATACATATTCACTCAGGTCGAGAGGTGGAACAGCCAGTTGGATAAAAATCTGTAGAGTTCAGAGGAAAGGGCCAGGCTAGGGATTTTTTTTTTTAAATTAGAATCATCAGCAGATGGTATCTAAAGTCCAAAAACTGATGAGACTTCCATCTTACAAGTGAGAATAGCCAAAGAAGAGAAGTCTGAGGAGAGAGCCCTGACGCTCTCAAATACTGAGAAGTCAGCCTGACAAAAGGAACTTGCCCAAGTTGACAGAGCAGCAGCAGTCAGCTAGGGAGCAGGCACACCCAGAGACTGGACATGCGGAAAGCCAAGTGAAGAAAGTTTATTTAGGAAAAGGGAATTACCAACAGTGTCAAATGCTGCTGACAGGCCAAGAAAGATGAGGACTGAGGACAACTGGATTTGGCACCATAGAGGTCACTGGTGACCTTGATGAGAGTTGTTTTTCTGGAGTAGTGGAGGCAAAACCCTGACTGAAGTAGATTTAGAGAGGAGAAGAATTGGAAACAGAAATGCAAGGACAGTTATTTCCAGAAGTTTTATTATAAAAGGGACCAAAGGAAATGTGAAAGGGAATGTGAAGTCAAGGTTGTTTTTTTTTTTAAGATGAAAAAAGTTGCAAATGGCTGTATGAATAATCCAGTAGAAAGAAAAATTACTGATGCAAGAGAAAAATGGAAGAATTGCTTAAGTAATGTGCTCAAGTTGAGAAAGTAATACAAAACTTATTCATAGTAAAAAGGAGGAGGAGGAAAAGGAGGAGACAAAACATCTGAGTCTAGGTAAATAGATGTGTGGTGGAAGCATAAAGACATTATTACGCTTTTTGATGGCTTGCATTTGCTCAGTGCAATAGAAGCAAGTTTATCAAATCAGAGTTATGTATGGAGAGTGGGGAGAGAGAAGGTATATAAATCATATGGGATAATAAATGAAGTGGAGAAATATAACAGAAATGAGAGGCAAGGTGAGACTAAATGGCCTTTAAAGTTCAATGCAAACCCAATCTAAAACTCTCAGCAATGCTAGCAGCCTGATGCTATAAAACCTGATAGCCTGATTCTTAGATGCTGAGGCAGAGGCAGGTAGAGTCCCCAAGAAAAATATCAGAGGCTTGAAGATTCTAACAGATAACTTAGCTCTCTCCTCCTCTTGACAGCCAAGCTCTTCAAAATAATAGCCTGTACTTGCCGATTTCCACCTTTTCACTACTCACTCTTCCAACCACTCATCTAACTTTGTGCCCATCAACCAACTCAAAGTGCCCTGGCAGTGCTCATGAATGACCTAACAGCCAAATTACACGTTATGATTTTACTTGACCTCTAAGCAGCAACTTCTGTCAGCAATCTTTTTCCTTCTCTGATTGTTTTCCCAGGCTCCCACACTAGCTTCCTTTTTCCCGCCTACCTTTAAACATTATTCTCTATGGTTGTGGGCTGGCACCCCTCTGTTCTCATTCCACAAGCTCTTCAAAAGTACTATCTGTTCCCAGGGTTTTAACCACTAACCCCCAGGAAGCCCTCAAGCACAGCATGCGAAACACTGGTTAGGGTATTAGCAAGAGTGAGTGGACCATTGCCCATGAAACCCAAGCAGATTGGGAAAAGTAAAACCAAGTGCAGGCTGACACACAGGAGCAAAGACATCAATCAACTAAGGCTAACTGTAGAGTAGCAGCTGCAAGAAAAGTACTCAACTGCGGAAGTCAGGAGAATAGAAGGCTGTGATCAAAGGATAGTCTATAATTTTTAAATTAGTGTTTAAAGGCAAAGGAGAGTAGTTTCAGAAATTCCAGAAGTTAGCACAGAAGTCGTGGATGAGAAAGCATGAAAGATAAAAGACAAAAGGAAATCAAGGAACCAAAAGCATGGAATGAAGACTAATGGAAAACAATTCATTCAAGAGTAGAAGGCTAACACTTATCAAAACAAATGTATTATTAATTTTGAAATGAAAGATACCCACTATGAAAATAAAAATACAACTATAACAGACTAGAACAAAAATCACAGAACTGGTTATTCTTCTAATTTCCAAAGGTAAGACTAAGAGCAGGTTCTCCTCCTAATGTGTGAGTCTTTTCCAGAGAGACAGATTCAGAGGGACTGAGTGAAATGAAAGAAAGTTGAGCTGGGCACAGTGGCTCACACCTATAATCCTAGCACTCTGGGAGGCTAACGCAGGAAGATCGCTTAAGCCCAGGAGTTTGAGAATGTTGTAAGCTAGGCTGATGCCACAGCACTCTAGGCAGGGAGAGAGAGCAAGACTCTGTCTCAAAAAACAAAAGAAAGCTGTAACGGTGCCTCCTATTTTCTCTATATCCACCCAGGACAAAAGGAAATTCCTCACCAAAAAAAAAAAGAGAAAATCACTCCAGCTCCTCACCACTAAAGGTGAGGTACACCTGATAAAAAAGAAGATGGGGCCAGGCCCGGTGGCTCATGCCTGTAATCCTAGCACTTTGGGAGGCTGAGGCATGAGGATCACTTGAGGCCAGGAGTTCAAGACCAGCCTAGTAAGACCCCGACTCTACAAAAAAAATTAAAAATTAGCCAGGTGTGGTGGTGCATGCTATAGCCTTAGCTACTTGGAAGGTTGAGGCAGCAGGATCTGCTTGAGCCCAGGAGTTTGAGGTTGTAGAGAGCTACGATGATGCCATTGCACTCCAGCCTAGGAGACAGAGCAAGACCCTGTCAGGAAAGGAAAAAGGAAAGGAAGAAGATGGGTTTTGTTCTAGCATCTTGTGGTACTCTGGAGTGACTGAGCTTTTCTCTTCTGATGAGGGAAGGAATAGCCATGCTAACAGAGCTCATAGCAGAAACACACTGGGTGCATGTCCTCCTACTGTGCCAGCTAGCCCAGAGAGAAGCCAATTTGACTTGGGGGATGGGGAGATCTGACTTTAATCCTGCTTCTGATTAAAATGGCTAAGCATTTGAGAGCTGAGTGACCCAGTCACAAGTAATGGAAGAATACATTTAATATATGTTGTTAAAAGCTAGTATTCTTAAATTCCAGGTATAACATCTGAACCTAAATTTAAACTGGTGCATTATAAACACATTGTACTAGCCAGGTTTTCATTTAAGGCCTATGGGTTTCAACTAATTACAGTGACTAAAAGGAGTATCACAAAAGAGTGACAGGTACAGAGTGAGCTCAAGGACTGCTACCACCAGCACATCCTAACGAAATCCCTGATGGATACCTCAATTACCCTTATTTGATGATATGAATGTATCAAATTATCACATATACCCCAAAAATATGTGCATCTAATATGTATCAATAAAAAATTTTAAAATTAAAAATAACAAAATCCTGGGAGAGAAGCCAAGTGAACTGAAATGGAGCTGATAATCTTATCTTCCACAGCAGAGAGCCCATAGATACTGCTTTATTTTAAAATTTTTACATCAAAATACAAAGATATAAGTATCCCTTAAAGTTAAAAGCTAACCATTAAAATAGCTAAAATTAAAATTGTACGTCTTTGAAATTACCCTAAGTGCCAGGAAAGTAAAAAGAAAAAAAGAAAACTCTAGACTATGTAGTAAAAGACAGGAAGACACAGTATTTATAAAGATAATATAATAAAGATGAGACATATTTAATTCAATAATTGTAAATGCACTGACAATATGATCTTATATCTAGAAACCCCCAAAGACTCCACCAAGAGACTCCTGGAATTGATAAATAAATTCAGAAAGTCTCAGGTTACAAAATTAATGTACACACATCAATAGCATTCCTATACACCAATAACAGTCAAGCTGAGAGTCAAACCAAAGACTCAATACCATTCACAATACCCATGGAGAAAACAAAATTCCTAGGAATATACTTAACCAAGGAGGTGGAAGATCTCTACAAAAAGAACTATGAAACACTGAGGAAAGAAATCACAGATGACATAAACAAATGGAAAAACAACATGCTCATGGATTGGTAGAATCAGCATTATTAAAATATCCATACTACCCAAAGTGATTACAGATTCAACACAATCCCCATTAAAATACCAATGTCATATTTCACAGATCTAGAAAAAATGATTCTATGCTTCATTTGGGACCAGAAAAGAGCACAAATAGCCAAAGCAATCTTAAGCAAAAAGAACAAATCTGGAGGCATCACATTACCAGACTTCAAACTATACTGCAAGGCTACAGTAACCTAAACAGCATAGCACAAAAATAGAGACCTAGACCAATGGAGAAAAACAGAGAACCCAGATATAAAACCATCTGCATACAGTTAACTGATCTTTGACAAAGCAGACAACAACATACACTAGGGAAAAGAATCCCTATTCAATAAATGGTGCTGGGAGAACTGGATAGCCACATGCAGAAGAATGAAACAGGATCTATATCTCTCACCACTCACAAAAATTAATTCAAGATGGATAAAAGACTTAAATATAAGACATGAAACCATAAGAATGCTAGAAGAAAATGTTAGAAAAATTCTTCTAAATATCAGCCTAGGCAAACAATTTATGAAGAAGACCCCAATGGCAACAACAAAAATAAATAAATGGAACTTGATTAAATTAACAAGCTTCTGCACAGATAAGAGAATAATCAACATACCAAATAGACAACCTATAGAATGGGAGAAAACATTCACAAGCTATACATCTGAGAAAGGACTAATAACCAGAATCTACAAAGAACTCAAGCAAATCATCCAGAAAAAGACAAACAACCCCATTAAAAAGTGGGCAAAAGACATGAACAGAAGCTTTTCAAAAGAAGATAAACAAATGGCCAATAAACATATGAGAAAATGCTCAACGTCACTAATAATCAGGGAAATGCAAATTAAAAACACAATGAGATATCACTTTACCCCAGTTAGAATGACTTTTATTAAAAAGTCCAAGAACAAAAGTCTGGTGTGGGTGCAGAGAGAAAGGAACATTTATACACTACTGGTGGGACTGTGAATTAGTACAACCTCTATAGAAAACAGTATGGAGATTCCTCAAAGAACTAAAGGCAGACCTACCATTTGATCCTGCAATCCCACTGCTGGGTATTTACCCAAAGAAAAGAAGTCCTTTGTCAAAAGACACCTCCACTCAAATGTTTATGCAACACAATTCACAACTGCAAAGATGCGGAATCAACCTAAGTGCCCATAAATTCATAAGTGGATTAACAAAATGTGGTATATGTATACTACAGAATACTACTCAGCCATGAAGAAGGATGACTTAATAATGCCTTACAACAATCTGGCTGGAACTGGAGACGATTATCCTAAGTGAAGTATCTAAAGAATGGAAAAACAAACACAACATATACTCGCTATTAAATTGGAACTAACTCGATGAGCACACACATGTGCACAGAGGGAAGTAAAACTCAGTGGAAATCAAGCAGGGGGGAAGGATGAGGAGGGGATGGGTGAAAACCTACTTAATGGGTACAATGAACACTATCTGGGTGATGAGCACACTTATAACCCTGACTCAAACATAACGAAAGCAATCCATGTAACCAAAAACATTTGTATCCCCAAAACAAAGAATGCCTATTATCATTATTATTGGATATTATTTTCAAGGTTTGGGGGAATACAAAAGGATAAAAAATTAATATTGGTTCTGATTATTGGAAAAGTAGAAAATTATTTCTTTTAACTAGTCATATAATTGCATAACTAAAAAAACATTCTCAAATTAAGAGGGAGTTTGGCAAACTGCTGAGAAACAATCTAAATACACACAAGCCAAGAGCTTTTTCTCTATGCTAGCAATAACCATACATAAATCAAATTAGGAAAATTATTTCATTCACATTAGCAACAAAAACTATAAAACAGGACTAAACAAGAAAGGATAAGGACTATATGTAGAAAACCATGAAAATCTTATTGAAGGACACGAAACATGGTCTACCAAATAAAAAACTATTCCACATTCCTACAGGGAAAGATAAAATATCATGAAAATGTCAACTCTTCCAAAATTGATTGTAATTCTGTAATTCTAATTGCAATTGCATTAAGTGTTAGAGTTTTATATGGAATTGAATAAAAATTATCCTCAAGTTCATATGGAAGAAGTAATGCCTGAATTTCTGCCTTAGAAAAAGGGGATGGGGCATGAGACAAACCTACAAAATTATGAAAAATGAAACTCACAAAGAGAGACTTGCCTTACCAATGAGCAAATACACTATGGAATCATTTTTATTAAAAGTGCATGTCATTGTTACCAGAATTGACAGAGAACAAAGAAACATAACAAAGAGTCAAAAATATGTCCTAGTGTACTTGAGGATTTAATATACAACAGCACTATTTTCAGTGGGAAAGGATGGTTTAATAAACTGTATTGGCCTACCACTCACCATTCTGTTAGCAAATATGAAATTAAGCCCCTATATGACATATATAAAAATAAGTTCCAGATGGATTAGAGACTTAAATGAAAAAGAAAAGAAAGAAACAAAAATATTTAGAAGACCTACAGCCAATCACCCATGTTGTAGAATACTTTAGAGCCAGTAACAAGAATGGAAGGTATACTGCTCTTCCTACTGGTTTCTTGAGATGGTAAAGTTGGGGGAAGGGAGAAGAGGGTATAAAGAAGGCATAACTGTAAGCCAAAAACAACAGAGATAGAAAAACCTGAAGATACTTCCACCTAAAAACAGTAAATATATAATGTAACTAATATAAAATTATTTAAGTTGTGTAGATATAAATAGAGAGGTATAAAACAATGTACTTGGACGGGCGCGGTGGCTCACGCCTATAATCCTAGCACTCTGAGAGGCCGAGGTGGGCGGA
>VBSM01000865.1:1245919-1302916 GCA_008086735.1 Cheirogaleus medius | reverse complement strand
AAAAAAAAAAAAAAAAAAAATCAACAGCAGAAGGAAAACTGAAAAATTTACAAATATGTGAAAAGCAGACAACACACACTTGAACAACCAAATTTGGTAGAAAAAAATAAAACAAAAATTAGAAAATACCTCAAGACAAACAAATATAAAAACACAATATACCAAAATTTATGGAATACAACAAAAGCAGTACTAAGAAGGAAGTTCATAACAATAAATGCTTACATTAAAAAATAAGAAAGATCCCAAGCAAACAGCCTAACTTTACAGCTCAAGGAATTAGAAAAAGAACAAACTAAGCCCAAAGCTAGCAGAAGGAAGGAAATGATAGGTAGGTATGATGGCTCATGCCTATAGTCCTAGCTACTCAGGAGACTGAGGCAGGAGGATTACTTGAGGATAGAGGTTTGAGATTAGCCTGGACAACATAGCAAAACTTCTGTATTTAAAAAGAAAAAAAATTTTGTTTCAAGTTACCACCCTTGGTGGTACACACCTGTCAACCCAGCTACTCAGGATGCTGAGGTGGAGAATTGCTTGAGCCAAGGCTATAGTGAGCTATGATTACGTCATTGCACTTCAGCCTGGATAACAAAGCAAGACCTCATCTCTAAAAACAAAAAGAAAAAAAAAATCAATAAAACTACAAGTTTTTACTGTAAAGATAAAACTGACAAGCCCTTAGCTAGACTAAGAAAAAAGAGAGAGAAGACTCAAATAAGATTAGAAATGAAAGAGGAGATATTGCACCTGATGCCCCAGAAACAAACGGATCATGAAACTACTAGGAACAATTATATGCCAATAAACTAGATAATTAGAAGAAATGGATAAATTTATAAAAACAAAACAATCTATCAAGATTAAATCACAGAGAAATAGGAAGTCTGAACAAACCTATTAGAAGTATGTAGGCCAGGAGAGGTAGCTCATCCCTCTAATCCCAGCACTTTGGGAGGCTGAGGCAGGAGAATCACTTGAGGCCAGGAGTTCGAGACCAGCCTGGGTAACACAGCATGACCCAGTCTCTATAAGGAATTTAAAAATTAGCCAGGCATGGCAGCACATGCCTATAGTCCTAGCTACTCAGGAGGCTGAGGCAATTCCTGCACTTCCTGAGCCCAGGAGTTCAAGACTGCAGTGAGCTATGATTACACCACTGTATTCCTGCCTGAGTGACAGAGTGAGATCCTGTCTCTTAAGAAAAAATAAAATTATAAGAATAAAAAAGAAGTATGCAAATTGAATCAGTCATCAAAAATCTCCCAAAAAAGAAAAGCCCAGGACCAGATGGCTTCATTGATGAATGCTACCAAACATGTAAAGAACAGTTAGCACCAATCCTTCTCAAACTCTTCCAAAAAACTGAAGTAGAGAGAACACTTTCAAACACGTTTTATGAAGCCAGCATTTCACTGATACCAAAGCCATACAAAGATACAAGAAAAGAAAACTACAGGCCAATATCCCCAATGAATAGAGATACAAAAATTCTCAACAAAATACTAGCCAACTGAATCCAACAGCAGATTAAAAGGATCATAAACCATGACTAAGTGGAATTTATCCCTAGGATATAACAACAATTCAACATATGAAAATCAATTACTATGGTACACCACATCAACAAAATAAAAGATAAAAATCACATGATCATCTCAACAGAGGCATAAAAAGCACGGAAAAAAATTAAGCATCCTTTCATGATAAAAACTCTCAGCAAACTACAAATAAAAAGAAATTATCTCAATATAATAAAGGCCATATGTGAAAAGCCCACATATTTTCATCATCCTTACTTACTGGTAAAAAATGAAAGCTTTCCCACTAAGATCAGGCACAAGGCAGAGAAATCCACACTCACCACTTCTATTCAACATAGTACTGGAATTCCCAGCCAAAGCAGTTAGGCAAGAGAAACAAGTAAAAGACATTCAAATCAGGATGGAAGGAATAAAACTATTTCTGTCTGCAGGCTAAGGACTTGAATAGACATTTCTCCAAAGAAGACATACAAATAGCCAACATGTACATGAAAAAATGTTCAACATCACTAATCATCAGGTCAATTTAAATCAAAATCACAATGAGATATCACCTTACATTTGTTAGGATAGCTATTATCAAACAAAACAAAAGACAAGTAGTGTTGATGAAGATGTGGAGAAACTGGAACCTGTGCACACTGTTGATGAGAAAGCAAAATGATGCAGTTCCTATGGAAAACAATATATAGGTTTCTCAAAAATTTAAAAACAAAACTACCGTATAATCCAGCAATCCTACTTCATGGTACTTATCCTAAAGAATAATAACCACAATCTCAAAGAGATATATCAGCACTCGTATATCCACTGCAGCACAATAGCCAAGATGTGGAAACAACCTAAATGTGCATCACAGATGGATGATGAAAGTGTGGCATATACATACAATGAAATACTATTCAGCTTTTAAAAAGAAGTAAAGCCTGCAATACGTGACACTGTGGATGAATCTTGAGGACATTAATCTAAGTGAAATAAGACAGTCACAGAAAGACAAATACTGCATAACTCCACTTATATGAGGTATCTAAAATAGTCAATTTCATCGACAAAGAGTGGAATGATGGTTGTCAGGGGCTGCAGAGAGAAGAAAATGAAGAGTTACCATGTTTCCCCGAAAATAAGACAAGGTTTATATTTATTTTTCCTCAAGAAGACACTCTAGGGCTTATTTTCAGGGGATGTGATATTTTTTTTAAGTACGGTACAACAATCTACATTTATTCAAATATAGTTAAGTCGTCTTCTTCTGTAACATCATCATAACTCTCCAAACCCCGAATTCCATCCTGAATTTCTTGCGACTCTATTTCCTTTAGAACCATTGGCCCCAATCTCTCATGTTGAGCACTAGAGCTCTCATGTGGCAGATGAGAAGGGCTGCTCATCTTCTTTACCACTCCGCGACTAAATGCACGGGTTGTGCAGATACACTGCGTAGCCACACCCATCACTAGGACTTATTTTCAGGTAGGGCTTATATTGCGCAAATGCTTAGAAATCCAGCTAGGGCTTATTTTATGGGTAGGTCTTATTTTCAGGGTAACACAGTAGTAATCAATGAGCATAAAGCTTCAGTCAAGCAAGATAAACAAGCTCTACAGATCTGCTGTACAACATTGTATCTATAGTAATGATAATGTATTATACACTCAGAAACTTGTTAAAAGGGTAGATCTAATGCTAAGTATTCTTCCCACAATAAAATCAAGAGAAAGAAAGAGAAGGAAGAAGGGAGGAAAGGAAAAAAAGGAAAGAAAGAGAGGAGGAAGAGGTGGAGGAGGAAGAAGAGGAGAAAGAGGAGGAGGAAGTGGAGGAGGAGGAAGGGGAAGTGGAGCAAGGGGAAGAGGAGGAAGAAGAAGAAATAGGAAGTTAGGAAAAACATCTCAAGTGTAATTAAGAATGTCCCAGTTTCCTTTAATCTCAAGTACAGAACTAGGGAGTGGTAAAATACACAAGGAGAATAGTGAAAGCCAAAGCCTCCTGAGGGATTATGAACCTTCCGTGGTTGCTACAATCAAGTACCACAAACTTAGTAATTTAAAACAACACAAATTCACTGGGTTTCACTGGCCTAAAATCAAGTTATCAGCTGGGTTGTTATCTTCTGGAGACTCTAGGGCAGAATCCATTTCTATTTCCTCGACTTCTCTACCTTCTAGAGGCCACCCACATTCCTTGATTTATGGCCTCTCCTCCAACTTCAAAGTACATCACTACAACTCTGCTTTTGTCATCACATCTCCTTCTCTGACTCTGACCCTCCTGCCTCTCATATAAGGACCCTTGTGATTACATTGTACTCACCCAGATAATCCAGGATGATCTCCCGCTTAACATACTCACATCTGCAAAGTCCCTTTTGCCATGTAAAGTAACATATTCTCAAGCTCCAGGGATTATTGTGTGGGATTATTATCTTTAGGGGCCATTATAGTATCACCACAGAGGGGAAGTTGATGTAACCCAGTTTAGCAAGGTCAAATATGAATGAAACCTCTATAATTCTATAACTCTATCCCATACTTTCTTGCTCATCTCAGAAAATACTATAGAACCAACATACACATGAAAAAGTGCTCAACATCACTAATGATTAGGGAAATGCAAATTAAAACCTCAATGAGATACCACCTTAGCCCTGTCAGAATGGTCATTATTAAAAAGTCAAAAAACAACAGATGCAGTGAAAAGGAAATGCTTATACACTGTTGGTGGGAATGTAAATGAGTATAACCTCTATGGAAAACAATACGGAGATTTCTCGAAGAACTAAAAGTAGACCTACCATTTGATCCAGCAATCCCACTACTAAGGATCTACCCACAGGAAAAGAAGTCATTTTATAAAAAAGACACCTGAACCCATATGTTTATTGCAGCACAATTCACGATTGCAAAGATACTGAACCAACCTAAGTGCCCACCAACCAAAGACTGGATAAACAAAATGTGGTATTTATATATACATACACACACACACACACACACACACGCGCGCACACACACACACACACACACCGTGGAATACTACTCAGCCATCAAAAAGAATGAAATGTCTTTTATAGCAACTTGGATGGAACTGGAGGCCATTATTCTAAGTGAAGTAACCCAGGAACAAAGAACCAAATACCACATGGTCTTACTTTAAGTGAGAGCTAAGTAAGGGGTACGCATAGTCATACAGAGTGACTTAATGGACACTGGAGACTCAATGGGGAGAGTAGGAGGGAGCTCCGTTATGAAAAATTATCTATTACGTACAATGTACATTATTGAGGTAACAGGTATATTAAAAGCCTAGATTTCCACTTTGGGAGGCCGAGGCGGGAGGATTGCTTGAGCTTAGGAGTTCGAGACCAACCTGAGCAAGAGTGAGACCCCGTCTCTACTATAAATAGAAAGAAATTAGCCAAATAACTAAAAATAGAAAAAATTAGCTGGGCATGGTGGCGCATGCCTGTAGTCCCAGCTGAGGCAGGAGGATGGCTTGAGCCCAGGAGTTTGAGGTTGCTGTGAGCTAGGCTGATGCCACAGCACTCTAGCCGAGGCAACAGAGTGAGACTCTGTCTCAAAAAAAAAAAAAGCCTAGATTTCACTATGCAACTCAGCCACATTAACAAAAAACCACTTGTACTTCCTAAATCTATTTAAATAAAATTAAGTTAAATTAAATGAAGAAAAAAACCAGAAAACAACATGTATTGTTGAACATCTGAAGAAACTGGAACCCGGGCTCATTGCTAGTGGGAATGTAAAATGGTGTAGCCTCTATTGAAAATGTTATGACAGTTTCTCAAAAAATTAAACATGGAATTACCATACGACCTAGCAATTCCACTTCTAGGTACACACACAAAATAATCGAAAAGAAGGACTCTAACAGATATTTGTAATACATATGGTCATAACAGCATTAGTGACAATAGCCAAAAGGTAAAAACAACCCAAGTATCCATTGACAGATGAACAGATAAGCACAATGTTGTATACACAAAAAGAGAATATTATTTAGCCTTAAGGGAGGAAATTCTGACACATGCTACAACATAGATGAACCTTTAAGGCATTATGCTAAATGAAATAAGCCAAACACAAAAGGACCGATAAATTTATGATTCAACTTATATAAGGAACCTGGAATAGTCAGATTCATAGAGACAGAACCAGCAGCTGAAGGAAGTGGGAAATGGGGAGTTACTGTTTAATAGGTATAGAGTTTCAGTTTGGGATGATGAAAACGTTTTGGAGATAGCGGTGATGGTTGCACAACAATGTGACAATGTGAATGTACTTAATGCCACTGAACTGTACATTTTAAAACAGTAAGTTGTGTGTTATGTATATCATAACAAAAATGTTAAACAGAAATTATAGCACTATATGGCAAAATCAAAAAGAGTTGAATAATTTTTAAAATTGGCAACAAGTCCCACAGAAAAATCAAATACTTATATTCACTCTAAATATGAATAATTTGAGGAATAAATGCCAAAGACTGGAAACAACGCACTGAGCTTGGTCACTGTCTGCAGTCGTTCTGAAGATGAAGGGGTGCACCACCCAGGGGCGCTAGGTTCAGGAAAACAGGGTGAGGAGGAACAGAATTAAGGAACTCTATAATCAGTGCCAAAACTGGGCTGTTTCTAAGGTATAGACAAAGGTAATAAAGCTCTGGACTGCTATAACACGGGTCCCTTTCTTAATCTAAATTACAGAATATCTAATTAATTAAAAATAAAACCAAAGATAAACCAATGAAACAGCACAGAGTCCAAAATTAAACACCACAAATATACAGTTACCTACTTTGTGACAACAGTCATAAATGGTGCTGAAGCAATTGGACATTCATGTGGGGAAAAAAATGACTCCAACCTCACACCATACACAAAAAATAAATTCCAGATGGATGCAAATTTAAATGGGAAGAGTGATTCCATAAAGCATAAGAGAACATCATAATCTTGTAATAACCAAAGGTTTCTTAATCAGGATATAAAAAGTACTCAAGATAAAAGAGAAATTTTTCATAAATTGACCTATATCAAAATCAATAATTTCAGTTCATCAGAAAGTATCATTAAGAGAATGAAAGGCATCCACAGAGTAGGGGAAAAAATATTTGCAATATGTATATATAACAAAGAAATATATCCAGAACACATGAAGATCTTGCAAATCAATATTAAAAAGATGAACTTTATTTAAAAATAGGGGGAAAAAATCTGACACTTCACAAAAGATTTCCAAAAGGCCAATAAACATATAGACAGGTGCTCAGATTCATTAGTCACCAGGAAAATGCAAATTAAAGTCCTTTGTACAATAAATACTATAACATACTTGCTAAAATGGCTAAAATTAAAAAGGATGGAAAATACCAAGTGTTGGTTAAGATGGGAAGCAACCACAACTCTGATACTCTCAGTGCTGGTGGGAGTATAAATTGGTACAACCACTTTGGAAAACTGTTTAAAAGTAACTAAAGATGAACAAATGCACACCCTCTAACGTAGCGATTGCATTTCCAGATCTATACCCAACAGAAATGCACACATATATTCACAAAAAAATGTACAAAAATATTCATAGCCAAAACCTAGAAACTGCTAAAGTGCCCATCAACAGTAAAATGGAAAAATAAAAATAAACTGTGCTATAGTCACACAACTACAGCACTGAGAATGAATTATAATCATATATGATATGGAGAAATTCACAAACATTGTAGAGCATAGGAAACTAGACACAAACGAGCGCATACTGTAAGATTCCACTTACATAAAGTTCAAAACTAAGCAAAAACTTATCTATGTTGTTAGAAGCCAGGGCAGCGGTTACCCTTGGTGGAGTGGAGAGTAACTGGAAGGGGGAATGGGATGGGCCTCTGGGATGCTAGTAGAATCCTGTTTCTTAACTGGATTCAGGAGTACACAGGTATGTTTATCATAAAATGCTTTGAAGGGTACATATAATTACATGTATTTCTGTATATTTTGCCTTCAATAAAACAATTAAAATAAAACTAAATATGTTGCATCAAATTCTACTAGCTCAAAATTCCACTAGCTCAGACTTTGTATCTCTTTATTCCAAGGTATGACTTGGCAAAATGATTCCCAATTTTAAAGATCAATAACTACACAAATTAGACAATTCTAAACCAGAATTTTTTCACGGCGAACCAAGGGTATGACTGAATCTTGAGAGAAGTGTTACGAGAGGCGAGGGGTAAATATGACAAATACTTATTAATAAAATTCATCCATTTTACACAGTTGTTAAAACACAGATAGACACATTTATAATGTATTCTAGTGCATCATGAAAAGGTAAAAATATCAAAATAAGACTTTCCAAGGTCGAGTCCTTCCTGATCCCTGCCAACAGCACAGATGAGAAACATGGGCCAAAAATGATGAGTTCCATAAGTGACTTCCAGAGCAAAATGGACTTTTGCTCAGGTCCTCACCCCCATAAACAACCAGTCTTCTCACCCCAAACAGGAAGGTTTCGAACTCAATCCACATGGGGACTGCAGGGAGATGAAGGCGGGAGGGCACAGGGAGGGCCGGAGGTGCTGACCGGGACAAGGTAAGTGACTGGGCTCCGAACACTCGCCTCCCCGGCGGGGACACGGGAGAGGCTGGCGGCAGGTTCAGCACGGAGACCCCGAGAAAGCCGGGAGGGGTCAGGGGGCGCAAGTGGGCACTGCAGCCCTCCCCCGGGGGAGGCAGGTGGCACGACGAGGCCACATGGCGCACCCAGGTGGGGGACGCAGGGCGCGAGCCGGCGCAGGTGACCTGGGCGGGAGGTGGCAGTGGGGAGGCCGCCACTGGGGGGAGGGGGAGGAGTGGGGGAGGCGAAGGGGAACGAGAGGAAACGGGAGGGGGCAGGGCTCCGGAGCAGAGAGGGGATCCCGAGGGGAAGAAGACGGAGGGGCGGAGCCTGGAGCCGGGGAGGGGGCCGGGGAGCAGGATAGAGGGGGGCCAGGACCAGGGAGAGCGCCCGGGGGCGGGGAGCGGGGCCAGGACCCGGAGGGCGGTTGGGGAGTCAGGACCCCGGAGGGCGCCCGGGGACCCGGGAAGGGGACGAGAACCCCGAGGGCGCCCGGGCGCGGGGAGGGGAGGGAGCCCGGGGGCGGCGGCGGCGGAAGGACCCGGGGCCGGGGCGCAGGCTGTCACTGGCGGCCCCGTCCCCACGCACCGTGGACTCCCGCACTTGGCTGTGGAAGTGCTGCTCCCGCGCCGACACTTCGTCCTGCCCTTCCATCCTCCTTCATGCCCGCCGCCGCGCCGCCCTCGTCCGCGCGCTCCGCCGCACCATCGCCCGCCGGCCGCAGCGGCCGCGCCGGGGACCGAGGCCGAAGCGGGCCGGAGAGCTGCGACCGCAGTAGGGAGCAAGACGCCGACGCTAGCCGCCGCCTCAGCCGCCGCCTCAGTCGCCTCAGACCAAGCAGCTCCGGCTGAGAGAGGGCGGGCGCCGCGCGGCTGGGGGCGGGGCCGGGGCGGGGCCTGTAACGTCAGACAGAATGCGCCGGCGCGTCAGAGAAGTGCGTCAGAGAAGCGCGCCGGCCGTCTGCCGGGCAGTGGGTCTCAGGGCCGTGAGGCGACGGTGGGCGGGGCTGGCGGCCTCCACCTGTGCCCTCCGCAGTGCTCGGTCCCCGGGGGCCGGGAGCGCGGAGTGTTGGTGGGAGCGCTCTTCCGCCCAGGCACGTGAGGTCGAGGCTCGTGGCTTGAGGACAGAACTGGGGCGGAAACCGGTCCGATAAGGGGCTCGGCTGCGCCGCCTGGAAGACGCAGATAGCGGTGCCCGCCGGGAGTTTGCGGGCCTGGTCGGGCTGTGACCCTCTGCGACACCAAGCGGCACCTCTTTTGGGGCGATACCAAACACGGTAATGCCGCTTATCTTTGCTTCTGTTATAAAGTTGAATTTAAGGGAATATTTATAATTTTGGATTTGTTTGCCTTTTAGGAAGTCATTTAAATTGCTATTGGCTGTGATTTTTTTTTGGCATCGCTGAGAATTCTTAGGAAGTGTGAAGATCTATTATACAAATTGCTTTTCAATGTCATTTAGACTTTTATGAATCTAAATTTAATAGTTAATGAGGTTGGTATAATGTTCTTCAAAGACAACTGATTATATATTAATTTAGATTTTCCAGTTTTCTTTTTACAGTTTTGAGTTAAACTTTTTCACGACTCAAACTTTTCGTATTGTCCTTGGAGAAACCTGGAGGCCCCCACACCCGGTGTCTATGATTCCTTATACCCGAAAATGGTGGCAGTGGGAGAACTTCGAGAAGCTGAGGCTCGTTCTGCGCATGTGCCCTTCTGACATACATAGGCTGATAATAAACCAGGAAATTTCAACTTGTTAAATTCAATGTTCACCTTTATTTTTTAAAAATATCTCAGAGCCCTGAAGAACCAGGCACAGAGCGAGCAGTATCTGAATCTGTTTTTTCTGGACATTCACATTCTGAGAGATGGATTAAATACCTGCCTTAGCTGACCTGACCTGGATAATTTCTGAGTTAATCTCTCCAAATCAGAGGACAAGCAGATGAGATCTTAAAGTGTGTGGCATTTAGACACGGATTCCCAAAAGTGGAGGCATGCAGTATTTCTGATCTTTCTAACCCACCGCTCCAACCATCCAGACCTTTTGATTTTCTTTTATGCAGTCATCTGTAGAGGTTTACCCACCATTTATCTTAGTTGCTTCCCTATCTTTGGTACTTGTAACACTTAATCCAGAGTAGTAGACTTAAGAAATGGCCACAATCTCACCCTTCTCTACACACACACCTCTCTGCTATCTGGCTTTGTCCTTTCCCCTGTCAGGAAGTGGAGTTGGTTTTCCAGACCTTGAATCTGGGCCCTGCTGGGTAACCCACTTTGGACAGTGGGACATGAGAGAATCCAAAGCTATCAGAAAGTGCTTGAGCATTAGTGCTTGCCTTTGTCATACAGCCCCTGGGAACCCACCATTAGCCACTGTGTAAGTAAGCCCCAGCCATGCTGCAGATGGGTGGCCCAGTCACCACCCTCTTCCTAGCCAACACCCTCTTTTCCACGTCCCTTATGTCTCCTGTGAGATGGTGTAGGCCATTGTAAGGGCTTTCCCTTCTACTCTGGGAGAGGTTTGCAGCCACCACCGGGTGTGGACAGTGGTGACATGATCACCTGCCTGCTGTAGGGGAAGGTAAAACAGAGTTGACTGCAGAAAAGCAGAGCCTGGTGGCCTGCACCAGGCTGGAGACAGGAGTGGTGGGAGGTGGTCTGATTCTGGGTTCATTTTGAAAGGGGAGCCAACAGGATTTCCTATCACATGGGATGTGAAGGGAAAGAGCAAGAGCAGGGAGAGCTTCGCAGTGTCCGGCCTTAGCAACTGGGAGGACCATTGCATTACCTGAGAGGGGGAAGTTCGATTAGAATAAGTTTGCAGGGAAAGACCCAGAGTTCCTGAGATAAGATGATGGCACTTCCTGGCCACCAAAATATACTTTATAGATAATAAGTTTCATTTCATATCAGAAGAGTATGACTGGCAATAAACATTGAAAAAGATGTTCCGTCTCATTAATACCCAGGGCATGCAAACTGAAACCTAAATGAAGTACCTTTTCACATCCATCAGGTGGGCAAAACTTTTCTTGTCTGACAATTTCTAATGTTGGCAAGAATGTGAAACAGTAGAAATCCTATGCTGCTGGCAGGAGTGTGAACTGATACAATGTCTCTGGAAAATGACATGGCATTACCTGGTAAAGCTGAAGATAAGCAACCGACAATCGCATTCCTACCCAGACAGCCGAGAGAAGCTCCCCAGCACGTACACTAACAGATGTGAACAAGAATCTCCACAGCTGCACTCTTGAACAAGCAAGAGTCTGCAGTCAGCAATCTGTCCACAGTGGAATGGATAAGCTGTTACGTTCATGCAATAGAATGTTATTCTGGGATGAAAACTGAATGAACAATAGCTGCAAGCAACAGTATAGATGAATCTCTAAAACAAAGTGTTCAGCAAAAGAATGTCACAGAAGGCGGCACGCAGTATGATTCCATTTATATAAAGTTCAAACGCATGCATAACAAAACCACATATTTTTTAGGGATGCAAGTATGCAGTAGAACTATACAGAAAAGTGAGGGAGTGATAAAACTCTAAGACAAGAGGTCAGAGAAGGGATTGGTGAGCAGCACTGGGGGCTGCAAAGAGAATGATAATGCTCCTGATTCTTAAATGGGGGTGGGGAGAGGCTCACAACTGTTTCTTGTATTGTTATTATTCATACCTTATACATTACTATGTATAAACCGTATCTGTTGACATTTAATAAAGCAATTGTTTTAAGAAACACCACCGTCTGGTAGCCCAAACTAAGGGTTCTCCATCTCAACTTGACCCCTTGCTAAAGGGAGCATGTCAAAGTAGAATAAACACGAAGCAAGGATTCTGTAGACCAGGTGCCAGTTCTGCCATGAATTTACTGGGCCCCAGTTAAATTAATGATGCCTAAGGTTCCTTCCAGCACTTATGTTCTGTTTCTGGTCTTAAAAATTAATCTGGAAACTGTCCATGCAACCCCACATTTCTGTTGTAGTTTTCACAAATTAGAAGAGAAGAAGATGATAATGGGCATCAGTTGCTTAGCACCAAATCCAAGAGTTGCCCTGAATTTCACACTTTCCCTAATGTCCCACACCCAATCCATCAGCACGTATTTTTGACTCTACCACCAAAACATACCTTAAATCCAACCACTCCTCTACACCTCCTCTGCTACTCTCCCGGTCCAAGCGACCTCATCCCTCTGGGGCCTCTGGGCTGGTCTCCTGCATCCACTTCTCCTGACCCCTCGCCTTCTCCCGAGTCATCCATCCTGAGCGATAAGCATGGAAATCAGATGTGCCCCCCCCACCCAGTGTCTTCCCATCTCACTTAGACTCAAACTCTAACAGGACCAGCCTCTGCCCCCTCTCCAAGAGTATCTCCCCATATGCCCCACACTGCTTTTGTCCTGGCTGTGCCCTCTGCCCAGGGCTCTCTCCTGGGTCACAGCTGCCTCCCTCTTCTTCCTTACATCTCAGCATGAAGGTTAACACTGTAGAGAGGCCATAGTTGACTCTATAGCTAAAGTAACACTTGAACCCAACCCAGCTATTCCCACTCCACCTTGTTGTATTTTCTTTAAAACAAGACCATAGGAATGACTGATCCATGAGTTTGTTTCTGTCTGCCCAGTCTAGATATGGCAAGGACTTTATCTTCTTTACTGTTTTTCTAACAGTGAGCACAGTGCCTGGCACATGATAGGAATTTAATAAGTCTTTGCTGGATAAAGAGTTACTTATGTGGATGAGGGAGATGGGGTAGCAGGGAGCTAACTTTTGTGGAATGACTGCTTTATATTGCAGGCAGTTCACATGCATTATTTGATTTAACTGTCGAAGTAAACCTGTGAAGGAAGGACTGTCAGCTCCATATTACCCCTGAAGACACTGCAGCTCAGAGAGGTTGAGCAACCTGACCTGGTTTACACAATCAAGACTTGAACCTAGATCGTTAATACCTGTTCGTCTCACAGTTCCATTGCTTCCTGCTGTGCAGTAAAACCAACTTCCAGGTCCTTCTGTTGGACATTCTGACCTAACCACCCACTTGCCTCTCCCCCCTAAATTCTTCTGTGCTCATTGGTATACTTGAGTATGTCTGAGTTGAGTATGTGCTCAAGCATGTGAATGAATATAAACTCCCTGCCTGCCCCTTGAGTTCCAGGAATAGTGTATTAGGGCTTTCCAGGGAAACAGAACCAATAGGGTCTGTGTGTGTACGTATGTATGTATGTGCAGAGAGAGGGAGAATGAGATTCATTATCAGGAATTGGCTCACATGATTATGGAGGTGAGAAGTCCTGAACGCTGCAGTTGGCAAGCTAGAGAGCCAGTGGTGTAAGCTCCAGTCCAAAAGCCAGCAGCGTCAAGACTCAAGAAGAGCCGATATTTCAGTTTGAGTCCAAAGGCAGTGCACCAGTTCAAGCAGTCAGGCAGGAGGAGTTCCCCCTTGCTTATGGGAGGGTCAGCCTTTTCATTCTATTCAGTACTTCAACTGATTGGTTGAGGCCCACCCACATCGGGACGGCAATCTGCTTGCTCTACTCAGTCCACCAATTAAAATGTTAAATCTCATCCAAAAACACCTCACGGATTCACCTAGAATAATGTTTTGCCAGCTATCTGGGCATCCCATGGCCCAGTCAAGTTGACACAAAACCGACCATCCTGAGTAGGGACCTCTGTTTTTACTCCAGTCCTCTTTGTGATAGGCTTGGGAAGAAACTGGCTTCTGACCCATCAGCCATTGCTTGTGGGAGTTACAACCCACTCACTGTCACTTAGGACATTGTGTTATGACTTCCAAGCCATTACATAAGGTACTGCTTGGGCTGAAGTGAACCAAGAGACACTTCACATTTTCTAAAGGTAATATCATAAATAGACATTAAATTTACTGCAGGTTTATTTCAATCATTTTTATTGGCACATAATGAACTCAGTCATACATCATCTTCCTAGGTTTTAGTAATTCATCTTGACTCTTTTTTTTCTTCCAACTTTAACACACACGATTGAGGAGGAAAATGAGTCAAAGTTGGGAAAGAAAGAAACAGTCAGGCGAACCTCCTTGTGCACTGAGGGAGGAAGAATGTCCATGGACCACCAGAGGGACCACGGGCATAAAGCCAAAAGCACATCAGAGATCTTCCAGCCCGCTCACAACCAAGACCCAGAAAAATCTAGGGACGTTCCTAAAGAGACACAAGTCAGTGACCAGGACAGCCCAGATTTCTGACTTCCAGCCTGTCATTCTTCCCACCGTAGCCCATTCCCACTAGAGGAAAAGTTAGCACCTCCCCGGCCTCTGAACTCACTCCTTCAACCAGGTCCCCTCACTGTCCTGGCTTCTCTCTCCACTGGAGACACATTCAAACCTTCCCTTCCACACAGGGTCACAACCCCTCCTGGTCCTGAGGAACGGGCTCGAGCTACAGCTTCTGTGTGTCACGCCCCAAACTGACATTTACACGCTGGGTTATAGAGCCATAAAAGGCTCACAAATTTCTAAGAAACGTGGCAAATTTGTAACTTCCACACAGGGGACTAAAGACTAAAAGGATGCTTAAAATGGAAGTGAGGACTTTAATTTTGCCGCTGGAACATCCATAAGAGTGGAGATTCACAAGAACTAATTGGAGGAAATAAATGGATGTGGGACTGAAGTTAGGTACCGTGTTCCCCTGAAAATAAGACAGAGTCTTATGTTTGTTTTTTCCTCAAGAAGACACCCTAGGGCTTATTTTCAGGGGATGTGTTATTTTCCCCTCAAAGCCTCAGCTTGCAGCACGCACAGGATGGCTGGGACCTGACAGGGGGAGCCGACCTTGTTGGTGGGGTTGCCCGCACCTTTACGGTCGCCTCTGGGATAGTAGCTGTCACGATGGGGCAGAGGAGAAGATGCGCTGTGTAGCCACGCCCATCACTAGGTCTTATTTTCGGGGTAGGGCTTCTATTGCACAAATGCTCAGAAATCCTGCTAGGGCTTATTTTATGGGCAGGTCTTATTTTCGGGGAAACACGGTAGGTCCACACATAAAAACAGTGCCTTCCTCAACCTTCCAACCTCTCAGCCTGTCACCACTTCAACCTCTGGTGTCAGACTCTGGGCTTGACAAGATTTTATGGTGTAAGTTTGGTGCAAATTTCACCTGTCCCTGACTAGCTCTCCTTGAAGTATAAAGAAACAGGTGATCAAGACTCTGCAGCAGAAGGAAAAGGAGAAAAGAGACAGGACAAGTCGTGTGTAACCAGAATTTGGGTTTATTAGCCTGGTGTGTCACAGTCCTAGATTAATGTTTGCAGGTCTGTAGATGCCCGAGTTGCTGAGATTACACAGTAAGGTATCAAATGGCCTCAGGAAAGCAAGACCCCACTAAATTCCAAGGTAAGAGACTTATGGAGATACCATTTAAAGTTCTTTCCCCCTTGGCAGTATAGACATAAACATTGCTTATCTGATGTGACCCGGATCCAACTGCTGGGAAGGCTAACTTTGCAACACTGTAACTGTACTTGCTGAATGACAGGAAGCAAAACAATGGCAGGAGGGACAGCCTGGCCACCGTGGCTTGAGATCAAGGAGGGAAAAGGACGTGCTGAGCCAGAAGTGGGTGAGTCGGAAAGAGAAGAGGATGCCCTGTGTGTATTGCAGACGTGGGTTTGCCATGAACGCTTCGTGGGCTGAGTGACCAGATCTCAATCTGAGATGCACAGATGCAAGCCCTGGTGCGGCTCTGCCCACAGGGATCTGTGTGGGCCTTGGCAACTCCCGTCCACAGCCAAAGTCCAGAAACCATCTGACTTGGAAAGTATTCTAATTGGACAACGGCTCATAAACTGCTCTAGGAAAGGGAATTAAGAGCTTTAAAAATGGATATTGAACTTTTTACACTAGCTTTTTTGTGATGCTTTCTAGGGGAGAAAAAGATGGAAACAGTGTGGAGGGCATATGTAAGAAGTAAGTCTTTCTCCCTTCCCCCTCAGATCTGTTCTCTGGGTGCAACCAGGAGGGAAGATTTCCAGCCATGCTTCCAGAATTTTCTACACCTGTATAAGCTTTTTTTAAAATCACACAATTGAGATCTGTTTTGCCACTTGACATTTTTACCGAACAACATATTTTGGCTATTTTACCATATCATTATGTACACATCTATTTCGTTCTTTTTAATGCACGATTAGTGGTCCGTGAGTAGTGCACGTTGCATTTATTTAACCAGTCTTATGGGAACGGGCATTCAGATTGTTTTGTTCTGCTTTGTACTCCTATTTGAACAGTGCTGTAACATATTTCCTTATACATATTCTTTGCGTGCTTGTACAAGTCTTGGAGGGGGTCAGGCCGCTTGGGATAAGGTTGAAGCAGCCCAGACGCTTTGGGATCAGGCTCTGCAGTACCAGCCATCACTGCATCCCAGGGGTCCTACTTAGAGGGCCCCACGAGGCACCTGCTAAGGGCAGAGTCAGAACTGGTTTCTCTTGCCAGCTGGCCTGTAGGGGAGAGGTGGTGCCTGTAGGAACTTCGGGGAGCCCACCCAGGAGCACACACGCCCCATCCAGGCCTCCCCTGGGGCTGCTGGCCCAGAACCAACCCTCAGGACAGCCCACTGAGCATAAATCCTGGGAGGAATGGGGCTAGCAGGGCATCTTCCCTGGCCCCGGACACAGTGGGCTCAGGCCCCCACAACTTTCGGAAACACTAAGAGTTAACTCCTGGGAGCCCAGGCCCCTTGCTGGGCTGCCCAGGGGTTCCAGGCCTAAGAACTAGGCCCAGAAGTGAACAGGTAGATGTGGAAAAGGCAGTGGCTGGGTTGGGGGTGAGTCCACTGAGTCTCTCCTTATCCCTAGGCTCAGAGTTTCCTGATTATTCCCAAATATTTACCTATCAATATGAATTTTTATATAATATGTCACTACCTTACCCCTCACCCCGAAATCCTCTTGGTATTTGATTGGAATTGAGTTAGGGAGAATTGACACTTTTACAACATTTGAGTCTTCCTATCCAAAACAAGGAATATCTTTATTTAAGCTAACTAACGTCTTTTTTTTATCAGCTCTTGGCTCTTGGGTTACAAGACAAGCCAGTAGACAAAAACATCTGAAGAATGGCCCTAGGTATAGGCGTCTTCCCTCTCTCCAAGGTCCCCTCTCCATGAGCAGGTCACACCTCCACACAACCAAGGCTCGCCGCAGGGCAAAAGGCCGCTCTAAAAGAACCAGCTCCCAGCTGTTGGCTATCTCTCCACACAGGCACGAAGCAGGTGCCTCTGCCACGCGTTATTTAGGGAGCTGGGAAGGCTCATGTAGTAGCTTGTAACCCTTTACAGAAATATCTTGGTCAACTTTATGCACTCTTGAGTTGTGGCATTTCTAAACATCCTGCTGCCAAGGTTCCTCTTTTACAGCATTTTTAAACTAATTTTCAAGTGAGGGTCATAAAAGCACTCTATACAGGAAGTCAGCTCAATAGTCTCCATGACATACACTTTAAAGCAAGGTGCGAAATGCTGCTGGATGCCCTGACATGCTTTTAGACTGTGCTCATTTGTAAATTTATTAGCAAATCATTAGGTTATAAAAATCCACACCAGGGACCTGAACTGAAGAACTGCTTCCCAGTGGTAGTCAGGGCATGGTTAGGTTGTGTGAGCAGGGAGGATGCAGAAAAATCATCCAGTCTGCACAGGGCTTGCTGATCTCACATGAGTTTATTTTCTGGGAAGGTTTCTATGATTCTTTAAAACATCAAGACAGGCCGGGCATGGTGGCTCACGCCTGTAATCCTAGCACTCTGGGAGGCCAACGCGGGAGGATCGCTCAAGGTCAGGAGTTCGAAACCAGCCTGAGCAAGAACGAGACCCCCGACTCTACTAAAAATAGAAAGAAATTAATTGGACAACTAAAAATATATAGAGAAAAAATTAGCCGGGCATGGTGGCACATGCCTGTAGTCTCAGCTACTAGAGAGACGGAGGCAGAAGGATCGCTTGAGCCCAGGAGTTTGAGGTTGCTGTGAGCTAGGCTGACGCCACGGCACTCTAGCCCGGGCAACAGAGTGAGACTCTGTCTCAAAAAAAAAAAAAAAAAAATCAAGACAAACAAACACACAAACCAACAAAGCAGTAGCCTAAGAGCCTTGTGTTTCTTTTGGTTTTATGTGATATATGACAGAGTAGAAAGATCTTATCATTGTTTATCTTTTTGTATATACATCTTGTCTTCCTTAGTGTGAATTCTCCATAGGCAGAGACCATGTCCTGTAGTTTCTTCTACCCAGCACCAAACATAGTTCTCGCATTGGTTCTCAGGACAAACGTTTCGTAGACAATGATTGGAGGCAACAGACAGTAACAGACTCTTGGAAATGGCTTATGTGTTTACCTCGTCAAGAAATCTGCAAATGAAGCAAAACACCTTGCATACTATACACCTAAACCTTAAATGCAAGAACCACCCAAACAAGCGCTTGCTTAGAAAATGCAGCTTGTGAAGAAGGCTTTGGTAACTGAGCATTTGCCTAGTGTGAGCGGCATGCGCCTGGCCTTGCAATGTCACAAACATCAACGGAAGACTGCAGTCTCTCTCCCCGGGACAAAGCCTGGTGTGTTGGCTGAAGTTTTACGCTGCTTCTCCTTCTGTAAGAACTAGTAGTCTCCCTCCATCTTCCCTCGTGCTTATTCTACTTAGGAAAGGAGCAGAGCCTGCCTTTGTGCTCCTCGGAGGCAGCCGCAATGCGTTCTGAGCGGTGAGCAGAGCTAGGGGGCACTGAGGCTACATGAAACGCGGCAACCCAGCTGGCCACGCGGAGTCCTTACAGAAGGAGACACGGCCCATGATTCGCTCATTCCTGCTCTCGGGGGCTTCGGAGCAACCTCTCTTTCTTCAGAAGGGCCCCAGGTTTAGGGGAGAAGTGCCAGCATGAATTAGAGCAGGGAATATTTTGTACCAAAGCTGATGTTATTTATCCTTACACTCAATTCTTCTTTAACTCTAGGCTTCTTTGAACGTGAAATGGATCTTGCACTGTCTTTTAATGTCATCAGGCGACAGTGTTGCAGATGAGAAAAGCGAGGCTCGGGAGGGTGAGGGTGTAGCATAGGTGCACGCCGTGCCCCGCCCGAGCTGGAGGCCAGTGGACTCCTTGCTCCTCCTTTGTGTTCCACAGATTCTCCCAGCGTGTTTATTATACTATAGATTACTGTCGTTCTCTGGGGAACGGTGCTTAAAATGAGAATTTATCCTAATTTATTATTACTCCCCAAACTGGACCTAAAAATTTTATCACTAACCATGTTGGACTTTTACATGGTATTTTATAGCCCACAAAGCACATCATCCACTGTTTAAATTCACAATAACCCAACAAGATAAGCAAAGGTCATCATCCCTATTTAACAGATGAAGAAATAGAAATATAATGAGGGTCAATAACATACCCCAGGGTGCACAGCTAATAAGTGGTAGAGCCAGTTCTAATCTTCAGATCTCTGCTCCAAGTCCAGAGCTCTCTCTTCTGCTCCATGTGGCCAATTCAGGAAAGAGAGAAAGTTACACATGGGTAGGGGTATGGCTATGGATATAATTACAGATATGGATACAGATATAGATACAATATTGGTGTAGATATGGATAAGGTATAGATAAATGAGATACAGATATAATTATAGATATGGGTATAGACATTTTAGACATAGTTAGATAATTATCGATATGGATATGGAGAAGTATGGTTACAGATATAGATATATAAATAGTTACAGACAGATGAGATAGAGATTTACAGAGGTGGATGCAGATACAGACACAAATACAGAGACAGATTAAAAAATCTAATACACACTGGAAACCACCTGTCTACACACCCCAGCTCCTGACTGGCCCCTTCAGTCTACAGAAGATGTGGTTTAAGGGAGATGATGGTCTGACCCTAGACATGGTCTCTGCAAAGCTGGGGAGTTCTGTGATTGCCGCTTCATATACTAAAGGGATGATCAAACTTCCCTTTCTCTCGTTCATCAAAATCAGCTTTTTATATTACTAGAAAATATCGGGGCTTCCTGGGACAGTCCGGGATATTAATTTATAAACAGCCCTGCTTTGTTTTTATATACATGAGGATAAAAAGTAAAACTCAAAGAAAAAATTAGGAGTAAAAATGTCTATGTTTTTTACTTTTATAAAATTAAATTATAACTTGGGAGCTCCAAGACATTTCTAACTGTGGTAGATTTTAAGGTAATTATGTGTCTCTTCAGTAATGTATTTGCTATCAACTTACTGCATAAAAGGCTTGCTTGTGAATTCAAGATTATGTGTAGATTTATAGCCTTTCAAGTGAAAAGGGGGTTTTTCAGTACTTCCGATTTCCAATATCTGGTGACTCTTCCATTTGCCATTAATAATGCCACCTGCAGAAGTCTCTTTCCTATAAATCCAGCCTGACATTCCTATAATGCACAGCTCCAAAGAGCGTGCAGAGGGCAAGAAGTAATGTCCGTGTGAGTTATATCAAGCCAGCACGTGGAGAAACATTCATCCTGCAATTTATGAATTGAGAATGCTCCTAGAACATATTTTGGTATTCTAAATAGATGTGGGTGTTTTTATATTACATGGCTGTCTTGATAAATGTTTATTGTGGGCACTGTGAAAACTGCTGATTTGAAAAAATATTTTTGTAATCCTTTTTTTGGTCTTCCTCTAATTTTTACTACTCACATTATCAAAATTGTATGTCTCCATCACTGCAAAGGTGTTTTGCGGTTTATTTTCAATGTAAAGACTGTTAATGGCATCAATTGTGACCTCAGAGTTTGACTTACCCTATAAGTGTGCTCAGCACCTCAATGTCGGTGTACCTCTTGGCTACTACTGCCTGGCTTCAGACTGCTTAGAAAGATTAGGACAGGACCTGGATAGGTAGCAGAAATCCAGTTACAAATAGTAGATTATATTACATTATAATGTTATGTTGTGTTACTTTATGTTACCTTGTGTTACATTACTCTCTATCACTTTATGTTGTATAGTGTTGTGTCGTGTTGTATTATGTTCCATTGTTATGTTATATTATACCATCTGACACTACAGACCTAAAATAATTGTGTCTGGATTATGCTATAGATAATTGAGGATGAAGTATTTGGGCTGAATGATACATATTGTCTACACTGTCTAAATTGGCTGGATCATTGCCATTCTCTCAGTTTCTGTCTTATGACTTTATCATTAAAACGTGGGTTTTGATTTTTCGTTTGGTAGTTTTAAAAGTTAAAGGCTGAGACCTCAAAACCTAACCAGCCTCCTGCCTTCAGGTGTGTGTGTGTGTGTGTGTGTGTGTGTTCTTATAGATCTCAGGGAACAGAGATTCCACAACTTACCTTAGTAACAACAGTCCTAATGCTTCAGCTCCTGGCATCATCAGCCTTTATTAATACAATTCTTAAAGCTGGTGATGCTCCTACTTCCTCTCCTAAGTAGTATATTTAATTCTTCTAACAATTATGTCTGTGTAGCTTACTTAGCTCCTAGTATGAGTCTGGGGGTAAAATTTAATCTGAAATTTGAATAATAATTACAAGGAAAAGCATGCAAATAAACATAGAGCATTAAATGAGGAATCATTTTTGAAGTCACTGAGTCAATTTCTACAGTCAGGTAATATAAAAGAAAGCATACACCATTCTTTTTCTGAAAGATTTGTTTCGGAAACATTAGAAAGATTAAGTCAGATTAATTTCAGAATTAGCAGAGATAAGCTTTCTTGTGAAATCATGAGTATTCCATCCTAATTAAAATCAAATGTGGTTAATTCCCTTTAGGCATGCTATGATAATAAATAGTAGGGAGGGGGGTGAATATCCTTGATCCTTGTCAATAATTAAGTTGGTTGGCTTGTAAAGTGTGGTGTCTAACATTGTAAAATTCCCAATCTTTTACTTCTGTCTCATTAGCAAAAATAAATAGGTTAGTGTTAGGCACACATACTAACAGAGGAATTCAGTATCGTTCAAGGACAGGCCAAAGGAGGTTCAGGGCTCTTGTTGATGGGCAATTATTTATTTAGCATGGTTTTCCTCTCCCCAAAAAGGGAGTGAGAAAAAGTGATGAGATTAGCAGCTCCACACAGTCGCACAACTGGCTGACCTGCTCATCCACCACAGGGCAGACGCAGGAGTCGGCTCCCTGGAGTGCTGCCAGCCCGGCAAAGGGCTTCCTCCCACGTCCCTGCAGGTGGACGGGGCCGGTCAGGGGTGGCAGCTGTCAGTGCAGTGTGGGCCGTGACCCCAGCCAGGCCCAAGCTCACGCCTCCCAGTGCTTCTGGGCAGAGGCCGGGCATGAGCCCCGCAGATGTGCACGTGCCCCTCACACTCTCTTCCTTGTATTTGCAGAGTCAAAACGGACATTCCTGCATTTGCTAACGACTGCCCACTTCTACTCCTGCAGGAGAGGAAAGTCAAGTCTGCACTGTAAGTAAACAGTCGCACTCACCTGATCTGTCCCAGGAAATTGTTCTGCAATTGTTCTTTCTTCTTGTAGTAAATAGGATGACCAAGAATCTTGTTTGGGGGTGAAGAAGACGTCTATGTTCACTCCCTTTTTTCCTTTCTGGCTTTCCTCCACTTGTTTAGCTCACTAGGATTGACTTTATCTAGGAACTGGGACCATATACGTAAATAAAGCTTGTAAATAAATACTGACACAAATACATAAATACAGAGCAATTCTTACAGGCCTCAGCTGTCTTATGCTTATACTTTAGGAGGAGAGACAAATATAATTAGCTAATTAGTTAAAATCCCAGGTACTTGACAAATGCGACACAGATAATTAAACAGGACAGCGCGATAAAGAGCAGGCTGGCACCAAGCAGGACCCGCAGGAGAGCCCCGCTGGGCACCAGGAGGAGGGAGGACAGCGTGCTGGTTGGGGAGCCCTGCCTGGAGGAGCACCCCAACCGCAGCACAGGTGACCCAGGCCCGGTGTCTCCTGGCCCACACCTTGAACAGGAGGTGTCCCAGGTGGGCTCACTCCTCCCTCAGATAAAACAGCAATTCTGCCAACAATACCAGGCAAGGCTGGCAGTGCTGGCAAGGGACTGACTGGGCGCTCAGTGACACTAAGTGGCCAGGGCAACAGGAGGCTGCAGTAGGAGGGGAACGCAGCGCAACACGCGCCTGGCCCAGGAAGCTCCCAGGCCCGTCCCACTTAGAGTGCCAGGTGGCCTGGCCTTAGGAAGCTCCTTGTGCCCCTCAGGTGGCACCAGCAGGGACCGGTGGGTGCCTCAGCAGCACCAGACAGAACAGGCAGACCCCAAATAGTTGCGCGAAGGCTCCAGTATGACTCATGTGCTCCTGACCCCTGAACCCCTTTCCTGGGCCTGTCTTGGTCATGTGCTTCCGAGTGCTGCCACCTGGGACTTAGGTCCTGGCGCTCTGCAGAGTCTGCAAGAGCTGCTGCCACCCACGGCCCTGGCATCTTGCTGTGGCAGGAAGAAACCTGACCAACAAGACAGACGCCTTTAAGTCTTTCTCTAAGTGTCAGCGTCCTGGGCAGCCACATCCGATGGATCGGCGCCTGCTCTCCAGCTGCCGCAGGTAGTAAGAGGGAACGGGTATCTGCCCTTTCCCCTCCTGAGTGGGAGGGGAGGCCCTGCTCTCCACCCTTGCTGGGATCCAACAGCCGTCACAACAAACATACACTTCAGATGCCCGGGAGGCGCTGTGCACCTCTCAGACACGGGCGCCTTCACCTTTCCTCAGGAAAGTCTTGTCCCCTGCGCCAGCCTGAAACCTCTAAGCAGAGTAGAATCCTTTCTTCACCCCCAGGAAAACTGGAGTTAATGGTGTCCACAGGAGAAAAGAGTTAATCGCACTCCCTCCAACACACCCCTGCCCTTTCGCTTTTTTTCCTGCTTCCTCTAGAATAAAAGATAGGTTCTACAAGAGATTTTTGAAAGGTATTAGCCAATTTTAAACCCTTAGAACTCTATTTGTAAACCTTGAAGACATTATTCTAAGTGAAACAAGCCAGACACAAGAGGACGAATACTGCCTGATTCCACTTAGATGAAGTCCCCAGAATAACCAAATCCACAGAGCTAGGAAGTGGAGTGGTGGTTGCCAGGCGCTGAGGGAGGAAAAAGGGGAAGTTACTGGTTAATGGGAACAGAGTTCCAGTTGGAGACGATGAAAAGCATTCTAGGTTCGAATGGTGGTGATGGCTGCACAACAGTAAGAATGTACTTAATACCACTGAACAATATACTTAAAATGGTTAAAATGGCAAATTTTATGTTATGTATATTACCATAATAAAAAAACTTGCAGGCCAGGCATGGTGGCTCACACCTATAATCGCAGCACTCTGGGAAGCCAAGGTAGGAGGATTGCTTGAGCTCAGGACTTTGAGACCATCCTGAGCAAGAGTGAGACCCTGTCTCTACAAAAAATATAAAAAACTATCCAGGTGTGGTGGCGTGTGCCTGTAGTCCCAGCTACTCGGGAAGCTGAGGTAGACGGATCGTTTGAGCCCGGGAGTTGGAGGTTGCTGTGTGCTAGGCTGACGCCACTGCACTCTAGCCAAGGTAACAGAGCGAGACTCTGTCTCAAAATACATATATATATATGTATATATATTGCAAAAACATCTATCTGTAACATACAAAACTAATTCTAACACCCAACCAATTGGAAAGGAGATATGCAAATGAGCTGAACTATTCCTGAACCTGCAGGTTAGAGCTCAGCCTGCTCTGTCTCAGGCGAGAGGGCTGAGACCCAGGAGTGACCACGGAGGACACGACATGGGCCTTTCTTCCTCCCCTGGCCTTTAGCATTAGTGAGGGTGTAAGCGCTTGGGGTGTGTCTGTGCTGTGCATATATCTCTGCTGGTGGATCCTTCTGGTTTGTGTTACCTAGGGCAGGCTGAAGAGATGAAGGAGACTTCTGGAATGGGTAACTATAAACTAATGGAATATATTAATATGTCTAAATAATCAATGTGTTAATCCCCAAAGGGGTTCATGGTCCAGGAAGGCTTAGGATAAGCCATGCAGGCACTGGCCACATGCTGGCAGGCTCACCCAGGTCCGACTCAGAGCCCCCATCCTGCGCCTCGCTGGGACAGGTATGTGGAAGGCGGCAGTTGGTAGCCGTAGTGCTGTGGGGACACTGGCAGGACCATGTCTCCGTGACACATCAAGCTCTCTGAGCATCCTGCCATCAAGCACACGCACGCCCTTCCCGTGGGCATGTGCCCTCCAGGCAGCCCCCTGATGGCAGTTAGCGTCCCAGAGAGACCTGCACGAAGGAAAACGGGCTGGTCTTGAACGAGACCCAACCACCCTGGCTCTGTGATCATTTCATTGTGCATTAAATAAACTAGAATTCTGTTTTCATCACCACTTCTGTGAACTTGGCTACTATGTATCTGTCCCTGAGCTTAATTGCTTTAAGTCTTCGCTGAAATCCAGTTTCTGAACCTGTGAAGCGGAGGGCAAGAGTCTGAATCGTGAAAATTCTACCAAGCTTATAAGTCTGACCCTGGGAGGCTTCCTAGTCGAAGGGCAAGAGTCTGAATCATGAAAATTCTACCAAGCTTATAAGTCTGACCCTGGGAGGCTTCCTAGTCCAACCCACTGGCCCTAACCTAGGGAGAGGCAGGCCCGGACCCAGCACCTGAGCCTGCAAGGAGCTGGCACTCAGCAGGTGACGTGTCAAAGGAACAGCAGCAGGGCTCACCTGGCGTGGGTTTCCTCTGCCTCCCCTGGATAATTCTGGGGACATGAGCAGTGTGCCCCTGGCCCCCTGCTGGCCTCCCTCAGCCCGTCCTGGTGGAACCTGCCAGCGTTCGTGGCCCGGCCCGTCCCCCTTACCCACCCACACTCTTTTTCCCCCAGTTTTTTTGCTAAAGCTCATTGTCATACTGTATGTGGCTCTCTTTGTATTCATTTGCACATAGAAGTAATGCCACAAATAAAACACTAAACAGTAGAGTTTCAGAGAGAAAAATAGCATCCAGAATATTCCAAGCTGTATAAATCTTCTGGAAAAGTGGAAGAGACAATCGTGGAAGTGTTATTATTAATATTGAATTTAGACCACATTTTAAAATGTCAAGTTTGTATGTGATTGTGAGATATATATATATAAACTGAGGAATTATTATAATTCTATCATAATTTACTACTTTACCAAAATAAACTGATAAGATAAATATTGCTAGCTTATGCCCAATTGACTAATATGACCCAAATAGAAATAAAATATTGGATGAGCTTGAGATGCCAAGATTAAACTAGATTAGTGACAGAATCTCAGTGTTCTGTTTTGATATAATTAAAGTGATGATTTAGTGTGTTTTTAGCTCAGAATCATTGTAAGAGGTTTTTTTGTAATAACGTAGAAATGAATACACACTTGTCCAAGCTGCAGAGGAATAAAAGGTTGTAATATTTCTGAGTCCTCTTGGCAGGGTAATCCATTCTCATCAATCTCATACTCTGCAGGAGAACATAAGGATGTTTTTCTTCCAATCATTCACAGTCATTATTTAATGCAGGGTAACAGCCACAGTCTTCATTAATATATTAACCTATGGCTCAAAAAGGCCTTGCAGTAAACCAACGGACGACTCCCCATGACAGGTTTATATCATAGGGCTTGGAGATATTAACCATCTGGAATACTGACCTCTGGGATAAGCCTGATGTTAATACCCAATAGAAGAAGTTGAGCCAGCAGAGAAAGAGGAATTCAAGCACCCGAGCTCATGGAAACAGCTTATTGCTATTCAAGAAGAAATGGTTAAAAATCCATATGATATGACCATATAATGGAATCTTTCACAACTTCAGAAAGAATTAGGTAGATCTCTATGTTGCAAAATGGAACAAGTGCTAATATATAGAAAAAAATGGAGAGTCTATGTAACAAGTTTGTATTTGCTCAGCATT
This sequence comes from Cheirogaleus medius, assembly GCA_008086735.1. Classification (NCBI taxonomy): domain Eukaryota; kingdom Metazoa; phylum Chordata; class Mammalia; order Primates; family Cheirogaleidae; genus Cheirogaleus; species Cheirogaleus medius. Next base: position 1,275,780 of record VBSM01000865.1, on the reverse strand, counting down.
CTGGCATTAAGGGGTCCTCAGAGAAACAGCTGACTTCTGACCTGATCACCCCAAAGCAAAACCCACCCGAAGCTCAGAGTAAACACAGAGCACAGCTTCTTAATGTCCCCAGCTTTGAGTCATAGACTCTCGTAAAAGTGTAACTAGCTTGTAAAGCATGTGTCTATGGATTCTATTTCTTTATTTCCAAATGACTCACAGTGCAATGCATTTCACACTGTGAGCCCGGAATAAATATTTGTTGGCAATGAAACCAGTTCTAAGAGGTCACTGAGTTCATTCCCATGCATCAGAGCAGATGTCACCTAGACATGGGGCAGTCACCTGCGCGGGGCTGTGGGGGACGTGGCCGCCAACCCACAGGTGCTCTGTGTTCTTGTTTAAGCACCGGTGAGTAAGGGCATTCCACAGTCCTCCCACGGTGCTTCTGCAAACCTCACACTCAGGAATAGCTCTCTAGGGCAGCCTGTGTCCTATCATTTGAGTTTACTCTTGCTGTTGTTTACTGTTTATATAGTAAACATGGAGACACGTGAGCACTGGCGTCAAGCAGCGCTGTACTGAAGCGTTCCACACAGTAAGAAGCCAGCATAGCTTCTGCTTCCGTGGATGACGGGGGAGCTGCATCCAGCATAACCCCCATCCAGTTACGCTTTCATCAGGGCCAGTCTGCACCTGTCCTGGGGATGCGGGCCAGTGTGGCTGTCAGGGACGGGCGACGGGGCCCTGGGAATGGACCGGAGCCTCAGCTGGACAATTCCTCCACCACCGACAGCTCTGCTTGGGGAACACGGGCCAAGGGCCAGCGTCCCACCTGCTCCGTGGCACAGTGACACAGTGACGTCCACTGCATGGGTTGTTGAGAGGAGTAAATGAGAAAGTCACTGAGAACACTCACCCCCGCCTGGCACACAGAGTGCTCAGTAAATAACATCTGTCACTGTTATTGTTGCTATTTCTAAGAGAAGAAAGAAATTCTGCAAAGCTGAGTGGTCTGAGGATGGTTTCCAGCCCCTCCTCCTCAGCCACTGGTTCCTTCTCATCTGGTGACCTCCAAGCACCCAGAGCCTCAGGGCTCACCCCAGGCGGGTTTTCCACCTGCCCTCCCTCTCAGGGACAGCTATTCCCACTCAGGGATTAAATGTCACCCACCGGCTGATGACTTCTTCTTCTGCTGAAACCACTCTCCTGAAACCCAGACTTTATCCCACTGTTCATGTGACATCTCAGCTCGAATGTTTGATTAACACCTGGGGGCCTTGAACAGGACTGTCCCCGGGAGACCCAGGGACTCATATTCCAATTCTTAGAGCAGGAACCGGCAGGGATGGGACCATCTTCCTACCCTTCACCCAGCAGGAAGGGCTGCACTCCAGGCCAACTTCCCATCAGACCTGTGGCTCTCTTCTCCCTGCCGAGGCTGTACCAGGTAAGATGCTCTCTTGGTGTCGGTCATCAGTCATCGATGGGGCTGGGAAGATCGTCTTACCAGACAGCCCCTGCAAACTGCTGGCCCAAGTCCTGATGGCGTGGGGCCAAACTGGCCCGACTGCTGTCTCTCAGAGGAGCCCTCCTCACATCTGCCCGGTGCTAGGAGGCAGGTCCATCCCCTCGCACCTGGCCCTCAAAGTGTGTTCAGCAGGCCAGCACGGAACTGGGAACTTCCCAAACAGCTTTCTGACAGGATCCCAGTGACTCACCTGCACGTCATAGTTTGAGAAGAGCTGGTCTAGGAGGCAGACCACACTAGGTGCAGCCAAAGGTGTCCAGTGTCCCTGCCTCCGTGGGACAAGAGAAGCCTGCAACTGGCCTCTGCTTCCTCCGCCCCACCCTGGGAAGCTGCATGGCCTGGGGCAGTTCCTCCCGAGTCAGGACAGCACGGTGGTCCTAGGACGCCCCAGACTGCGTCCTGCTTCACACCTTGTCCCCGCAAGGTCCACAGCAGCCGCCCCGCCCCATGATGCGCAGCCTGCTGTGAGGCAGGAGGATCGTTGCTGTGAGCTGTGATGATGCCACTGCACTCCAGCCTGGGTGACAGGAGTGAGACCTTATCTCAAAAAAATAAACATATGTAAAAGTAAAATTTGGTGATGGAAGAAAAAGAAGGGAGTAGACGTGAAGCAGTCAGCAAGGGCGTAGATATTCTCATCCAGCAAGGTCGGGGGAATGAAAAACAGTCTCTCTCACTGATGGAACAGAGAGTAAAGTGGAACGCGTGCTCTTTAAAGGTATGAGGGCTCCCGATGGGGGCTCTGAAAATAGCCACGTGTCTATACAGGGAGGAAGGAGAGGAGTGGAGGGGCACAAGAGGGCTTGTTCTCATCTCTCACAGCAGAAAGTCAATAGATGATGTTGGCTGCTTTTCACTGCAAATACCAGGCTACAGTTTCATTGCCTCAAATCACATACTTGTACTATCTGGATAAAAATAAAAATATAGGCTGGGCGAGGTGGCTCACGCCTGTAATCCTAGCACTCTAGGAGACCGAGGCAGAAGGATCGCTCAAGGTCAGGAGTTTGAAACTAGCCTGAGCAAGAGCAAGACCCCGTCTCTACTAAAAATAGAAAGAAATTAATTGGACAACTAAAAATATATAGAAAAAATTAGCTGGGCATGGTGGCGCATGCCTGTAGTCCCAGCTACTCGGGAGGCTGAGGCAGGAGGATCACTTGAGCCCAGGAGTTTGAGGTTACTGTGAGCTAGGCTGACGCCACGGCACTCTAGCCAGGGCAACAGAGTGAGACTCTGTCTCAAAAAAATAAAAAATAAAAATAAATAAAATAAAATAAAAATATATTTAAAAAATTAAAGCCACAAATATCATTCAAATTCCATTTCTTTTTAAGAATTTATAAATAGGCATAAGTTCTAACTTTTGATCATATATTCTAAATTTCTATTATTTTACCTATTCAAAAATAATAAGTGCATTTTTAAGTTTTATTTTTAAAAGATCATACAGTTAAAAGTGACTTTTTAAGGTAACAGTCCTATGAATTTTAACACCTGTACCTATTTGTGGGACCACCACCACTGCCAGAGCAGTTGCACCCCCCAAAAAAACTTCCTTATGCAATCCCTTTGTAGTTACTCCTTCCTCGTACCCTCAAACCACTCCACCAGTAAGGTTTTGTCTTTTTTGAGGATGTCCTATACATGGAATCATACCATATATCATTTCTTTTTTTCCCATACATTTCAGTATTTATTTACATATTACTTATGTTGAAAAATTGGGGGGGGGTCAGTGAAGTTTCAACAAGAAGTCAGCAAATGCTCACACCCTGCCCATCCCTAGCACTCTGTGGGAAAGGATGCTCAGAGTCTAGAAGGCAGAACACCAAATGTTCCAACCACCGCCCGGGAAACACCACGCCGGCTCTTGCTCATGTCCTCCTCGCTCAGCGAAGATTACGGTGATTCAGCAAATGATCTCGCTTCCTCTGGAGCGCAGTGGAAGAACAGTCACATGCTGCACGTTCGCGCAATGTATAGCCCCTCCATACACTGCTTCCTGAGCAATGCCATCTAAGATCCATGAGTAGATTTAATAACTTCAAGGGTAAAAGTCCTGTGTTTGAAATCTCCCTTAGAAGCAAACTGGTTTTCTGTTTTCCATCTCGGATCCTCTAAAGTCTAAACCAATTGGGTGTAGCTTCCAAGTAACCTGATTTGTGCTTGTTGACATAACTAATGTCAAGAGTTAACTTGCTAAACAAGCTTGCTCAGTATTACAAATGTAGACGCCAGAGTTAGTCTGACCAGAACTATTCTGATGTTGGCATAACTGAGACTTTGCTGTTTCTCTTGACAATAGTTGGCTGGTAAGTTTAGTTGCTTCTTGAGGCCTTTGGGGAACACAACAGTAGTCCCATATTACCAACCTGGAGGAAGAAAGGCTGTCCTGGTTATTTAATTTTAGAGGGCATGTGACCAGATTGGCTCAGAACTATTTCAAAATCTCTAGGTGTAAGAACCGTGTACAACAGAACCATCTTAACGTAATTAAACACTGAATTTGATGTCAGAAGGCCATCCTGCCCATTTGCTAGGTGACATTATGATAAAGGTGAAAGGTGGATTAAAAGCTTTGGATCTATGTAGAAGTCATAAAATCTCACCCATAGACAGTTCCTGTCAAGGGACTCATATGCCAGACACAGATCAGTAAATGCTGTGAAAAGTTCCGCAATGCCGTGTTCCCAACCAACTGCTCCGTAGAGCACCAGTGAGTACGTGCTAGTTGAAAAGTATTTTCATAATTTCAGTATTAAATATACAATTTACTCAAATAGAATAAATTTTTAGGATAATTAACTGAGAAACGATGCATTAGACTTGCCTTGTTTTCCAGGATAAAAATCCTTATAATAACTACTGCTCTATAACCAACCCCCGTTGGGTAGATGCTAAAGACTTTCACTACTGAGCGGTCAGGGTTAAAATGTTACAGCTAGTGGTGGTACAGCATTTGTAATCAGAGAAATGACTTCATCATGGCAAAATCCAGGTAGTTCCAGCTCACCAGAAAGAAGACAAAATAAGCAAATGTGTCTTGGTAAATGTTCGCTTTCTGAACACCAATAAATATTGCACTCTGCAAGACAGAGCAGTATGCATTTTCCATGGTCCTCAGACAGGCAGCAGACAGCTGGATCAGGAGTCTTGCTAGGACTGTCCCCAAGGTGAGGGGACTTTCAGATCCACACTCAATCTCTCCACCAGGAAGGATCACTCTCCCGGCGACAGAAAGATTAATCATACATTTCACAAAGGAGGTACGAAGTTCAGTAATGTGAGACCTTGATTTGCAATGGTCTTCTGATTCCTTGCTGTGTATTTTTAAACCTTATTATTTAAAACAGTTCATTTCGAAGGCACCGTTTGTTGCTAAAGACCTACTCTATGCTAACAAGAAAAATACTGTATTGTGTCTACATCTTCCCAGTCCCCATGACAGGTCCAACCTCTAATAAAATTGTTTGTCACATGATAAATATTGCTTTTCTTCTAGATAGTTATTATTTCTTTGTCTTTTTTGTCTGTTTCTGATGCAGTTTAAATGTTACAGAAACCCACATAAGAACAATACTTGGCTGGGTGCTGTGGTTCATGCGTGTAATCTCGGCACTTTGGGAGGCTGAGGTGGTAGGATTGCTTGAGGCCAGAAGTTCAAAATCAGCCTGGGCAACACAGCCAGACCTAGCTATTTGGGAGGCTGCGGCAGGAGGATCATTTGAACACGGAGTTTGAGTTCCAGGTTACAGTGAGCTGTGATGATGCCACTGCACTCCAGTCTGGGCAACAGAGTGAGACTCTGTTTCCAAAAAAACCAAAAAAACACAAAAGAACAATACTTAATAGTAACAGCTTTTGCTGGGTGAATACAATTTTTTTAACTTTTTCTTTTTTTAAGAGACAGGGTCTTGCTTTGTTGCCTGAGCTGGAGAGCAGTGGTACAGTCATGCCCCACTGCAGCCTCGAACTCCTGGCCCCAGGGGATCTCCTGCCTCGGTCACTGGTATTGCAGGCTGAGCCACTGCACCTGACTTTTTCAAACTTTGTAATGGTCTGAAATTTTTATTTTGAACTTCTTATAATCTAAAAAAAGAAAAAACTTTTTCCATTCAGAAAAAATAAAATGCACCTTGGTAGGATCCTATTGCCAGGATTTCTGAATGGAGAAGACCATGTTTGGATTTCATTTGTGATCCGAGTCATAGCAAAGGGGTGGTGACTTTAGCCAGTGACAACACTAAGTAGCATTTTAGGCAATTTCAAAGAGCCGCATTCAAATTCTGTTAGTGTGCTCTATGCTTGAGGAAGGTAGCCATCTAGAAAGACAGAGTTTTACAGGTCCTACAAAAGCAGCAGACACCCTTGGTCTAATGTCGGCTGGACGACAGCAAATACAACGCCCTGGGGCAGATCATCTCAAGCAAGACTGTGAACTGGAACCGGACAGTGCATGAGATTGCCCCGAGTGAATGCGAAAGTGCCTGAAATAAAGCCGTGTGCAGAAACAAGAAAAATGATGAGAAGTCTTATATCCCTAATGAAATAAGCAAAACTATTATCAAGAAGGTAGACTGTACAGGCCAGGCGTGGCAGCTCGCGCCTGTAATCCTAGCACTCTGGGAGGCTGAGGCAGGCGGATCACTCAAGGTCAGGAGTTCGAAACCAGCCTGAGGAAGAGCGAGACCCCGTCTCTACTGAAAAACAGAAAGAAATTAATTGGCCAACTAAAAAATATATAGAAAAAATTAGCCAGGCATGCGGCACTCTAGCCAGGGCAACAGAGTGAGACTCTGTCTCAAAAAAAAAAAGAAGGCAGAGTGTACAAATATCAAGGAGCTATCCTTAATTCAAGGGCATTAGGTAATAGTTGCTGCACATGAGAAGCATCTCTGGATAATAGGAAAATGCACTAAAAACAAGGGAAAGTATATAGAAATAACAGGAAGAGCTAGTGAAAATTAATGATGTGTCTGAAATACAGCCAGAATCGGATGTAACTCGGTGTTAGTCAAACACACAAGAACTGACCAGCGGGGCCTGGCCGGGGAACAAATGTTTGGCGAGGACGCGGTAACGGAGGGTGAGACTGATCGCGGCAGTGAAAGCACAACATTAATAACACAGGGATCACGGACACAGACCAATATATTCACACACCATTGCCTCAACTCGAGCCTGTGAGGGCCCAGATGTATCACTGCTCTCAAATTTATTTATAGATCAGTGTCCTAATGTGATAAACAGTTGGCTTGTAAACTAAAAATACTGCAAATCACAACATGTAACTATGACTTTTCTTCTGTTTCTTTGCTGTGCAAGAGACGTCAGCACAGGTCGCTGGTCCGGGACAGCTCCTTACTCATCTGATGAATGGTACGAACAGTGTCAAAGGATCCGCTTACCCAACAGCTAACTCCCAATGAGACACCCGCTCCAGACTCTGTCGACAAGCTCAGCTAAGACTCCAAAGTTGCACTTTCCCGCAGAATGTCCTTCTCCAAGTCTAATAGGACCACAGTGCTGCAGCCTGGGGCTGTCTAAGCTCCGTGGAGAGAAAACCTGAACCTTTCGGCTCTTGGCTCAGCCATCCCATAGGTAATTAATCCTCCAAAAAGCAAAGGCTGAGGATCTGGAGGCCTCCGAAAGTTCATTTGCACCCCAAGATGATCTGCCTTGGATGCTCTCAAGAGTTTACTCATTCATTCATCCATTCATTTGTTCATTCACCCAACACATGTTTGAGTGTTTCCTGGGTGCCAGGAATTGAAGTAGGCCCTGAGCGGGGAATGTGCACAGCAGTAAGTTGAATAAGAATCGGAGCTCGGCCAGGCGCGGTGGCTCACGCCTGTAATCCTAGCACTCTGGGAGGCCGAAGCTGGTGGATCACTCAAGATCAAGAGTTCGAGACCAGCCTGAGCAAGAGCGAGACCCTTCCCCCGCCCACCCCCGTCTCTACTAAAAATAGAAAGAAATTAATTGGCCAACTAAAAATATATAGAAAAAATTAGCCGGGCATGGTGGCGTGTGCCTGTAGTCTCAGTTACTTGGGAGGCTGAGGTAGGAGGATCGCTTGAGCCCAGGAGTTTGAGGTTGCTGTGAGCTAGGCTAATGACATGGCACTCTAGCCCGGGCAACAAAGTGAGACTCTGTCCCAAAAAAAAAAAAAAAAAAAAGAATCGGAGCGCTTCCCTCAAAGACTCAAAGTCCAGCATGGTACGCAGAGGTCAGCACAGAAGTCCAGTATCATGAGCAAGGGTTTCCCATGGCAGAGGACGGGTGAGGCCCAGCTGCCTTGGGGAGGCAGGGAAACTGTCTCAGCACAGTAGAGGCAGAAGAGGGGAGAATGTCTTAGCCAGAGGCCATATAAGAATTCAGCGTATGTGTGTGTGTGTGTGTGTGTTTATGCACGCGTGTGAATGGGGTTCCTGCATTCCAGGCAGGGCTTTGCCCGTAGTGAAAGACTGAAGCAGGGGGTGACAAGGGAAGGCCTGGGCTTGAGAGCCCTGGTGCAGAGTGGCTGGGAGGGCTGCAGGCAGGACTGCCAGCCCAGCCTCTGAGAGGAAGGAGACAGCAGCGCCTGGGTCAGATTGAGTGTTCCCCCTCAGGTGGAGCTTGAGGAATCTGCAGCACCCACAGGTTCTGGCTTGGGGGCTGCGGGTGAGGAATGGTGGAAGAAGGGAGGTTTGGGACAGTAGGGTCACCTTCTCCCCTCTCCTGGAGGCTGATCTCAGGCCAGGGGGCAAAAATGGAAACACCTGAGACCATTCAGTATGGGGAGGGCCGGGGGTGCTCACACTCTCCCTGCGAGTGCAGATGGGCACAGCTTTGGGGTTAGGAATTTGGCATTATCTGTTAAGTTTAAAAACAATATTCATACACTTTCCCTAACCCATTTCCAGGGTGAAATCTGTGAAACATTTGCACAACCCTGCAAAGACACACACACACACACACACACACACACACATACACACACAGGGATGTTTCCTCTAGCATTTTTAATAATGCAAAAATTGTATATATTTTTAAAAGGAAACAAATATTCACCACTAGCAGATGGGTTACATAGATTATACCCACAAAGCCATTGAAAAGAGCAAGAGATCCAGACTCTCTGACCCTAATGTGTGCAGGAATAATTCAGGGAGGTTCACATGAGGCCTCTGCCCTGGGTGGGTCAGGGAGGGCTGTGATATGTGCAGCCAGGACCCAGATAACTAAGAGCAAACAGGAAAATGAAAAACCATATGTCCTATTTTGGTTTAAAAATTCATAATGCATATTAATGTATGTATGTATTATTATTTTTTTTTTTTGAGACAGAGTCTTACTCTGTTGCCCAGGCTAGAGTGCCATGGCATCAGCCTAGCTCACAGCAATCTCAAACTCCTGGGCTCAGGCGATCCTCCTGCCTCGGCCTCCCGAGTAACTGGGACTACAGGCATGCGCCACCATGCCTGGCTAAGTTTTTCTATATATTTTTAGTTGTCCAATTAATTTCTTTCTATTTTTAGTAGAGACCAGGTCTCACTCTTGCTCAGGCTGGTTTCGAACTCCTGGCCTTGAGCGATCCTCCCGCCTCGGCCTCCCAGAGTGCTAGGATTACAGGCGTGAACCACCGCGCCCGGCCTAATGTATGTATTAGATATCCAGAAAGATGTGTATTTCTGGAAGGAAGAGCTTATGGTAGACTTCCCCATCTACATTTTATTCACATAACTATAACATTCCAATCTATATAGTGAACATGAATTTTTTTGCAATATATTTTTCCAATATTTTAAGGTAATCAATTAATAAATTGATATATTAAAACAAAAAAAGTTTGTGAGCCTGAGTTAAAAGTAACACTTTAAATTACATATCATATTACTTTAAATAGGGCATTTGGACTGTTATTTCTAAAGAGCTGTCCCAGGCAGAGCCCCAACTAGCAATTTCTTTCCAGGGTGGGGGACAGTTGTCTGCTGCAATAGCCTTCTGTCCACCCACATCCACTCTGAGCCCCAGGAGTCCCGCGGGCAGCAGGCCATCTTTTCAAAATGCAAACCCATTGCTGTCCTCTCTCACACCTCACCCATGCCCCATCCAAAACTCCAGTGGCTTCCCATTGCTCCCCTGCCCCGCTCACAGCCTGTCTCATGCACATCCCCTCGAGACAGCACTCTGGCTGCCTCTGGGCCCCTGGCAGTTGCCAGCTGCCCCCCTGCCCCCAGTCACACAAATCAGCCCCTACATCATTGCTGGACTGTTCCACACTTGCACTCCTCATCTCTCCAACCAGATGGTAAGTCTCCTGCTTCCCCAGCCAAGCCCTTTAGCCAGGGCCATGGAGCCATGACTTCCCCATGTGACTTCTTCCCCGCCTGAACGACTGAGGACAGCGGCGGTGGCCTGCAGGTGTGGAGATGCAGGGGGTCTTCCAGGTGGGAAGCAGCTGATATGACCGCTGGAGGCCTCCCTAGCATTAGGATCCTGGGGTTGAAAATGCCCCAGAGTCTTAGAATTCCTGTCTTCAGAGCAAAGAAAGCTCCACCCCAAGGATGCCCAGCTGCCCTGGCCCAGGCCTCAGGGAATGTGAGCAGACAGAAGGTTCACCAAAGTCGGCAGACTGGGGAGTTCACTAACATTTTCCTCAGCAGTTTCTATGGGCCAGACCCAGCTCTGAGCACCGTGTGTAAGTGACTCGATTTAATTTATTTGGTTCCTAACAAAATAGGGCAGAAGCAAGGGGTGAGTTATCGGTTCCCTCGCCCAGCAGTGCCACAGAAGCTGCTAAAGGAGAAGGGGGGGTGAGGCTGCACCTGCCTGTGAGGCTGGGAGGGGGAGCCTTGAGGCAGGCTCTGGAGGTGAGACAGGTGGAGAAGCTCTGTTCCTCCCACCCCACCCACCTCCTGCCAGGGCTGGGGACCACAGCCAGACACCCTCCCTGCCCCACGCTCCTGCCTGGGATTGAGTGACAGAACCCGATGGGCAAGTGGCTGAGGACACCTGATGCATCTTTACTGGAGTGTTTATCACACGGACAGGCTCAGACCTTCAGCTTTGGAACACTCTTTCCAGACAAAGAAGTTGGCCCTCAGGAAAATGAGCGCCCCCCTCCCCCAGAGCCCAGGCTAGTGGGTATCTGAGGAGTACGACTGTCCCAAGGAAAGATAGCAAAGAGGACAAGTAACAGCATTGGACACAGGGAGAGGGAGACCAGGAGCTTAAACCAAGCACAATAAAACCATTCAGAGAGAAATAAGAAGGGAGGACTGGTTTAAGTTCCAACATGAAACAAAAGTAAGAAAAAAACTTAGTAACAACCCTATAGGATAGGCACCATTGTCATCCCATTTTACAGATGTGATAACCGGGACTCGGCAAGGTTAAGCGAGGCCACACGGCTAGTAATCCCTGAGATCAGGATTCCAACCCAAGCCCAGAGTCCTCACTGCCGACCATGCTGAGTTATGAATGTGCGTTTGGTTGTTGCTCAGGTCCTTCCTGAAGAGTTCTGTTCTCTTCACCACCTTCCAGTCACAAACTCCTTGAGGGCCCGGCCCTGTGCAGGGCTATTGCCAGGGAAGGGGAGTGGGGCTGGCTGGCATTTACGATGATGACTCACAGTCTAGGAAGAGTGACTAAATATTCTGTGCCATGCTACATGCCCTTCTTAAACAAAAAAAAGTGAAAGGTTGTGCGGGTCTGGTCGGCCTCTGCTGCCGAAACATTCGCTCCTGGGCAGCAGGTCCCCTGACACTCTGGATGCCAGGGAGGGCGTGTCAACATATTTCATTTTTACACACAACGAAAAGTGGGGCTCTTGACCCAGGAGATCAAAATGTTTTCAATGAGAAGATGCCAGGCTGTACGGGGTTTGGGAGTCTAAAGCAGAAGATAAGATGCCTGAAAGTTTTCAGCAGAAAGATGCTACCTGGAATTTTGAATGGCATCTATGTGTCAGGTGCAACTGGGAAGCATGTTTATTTTACTTTTGAAATTTCTGTGCCAGAGCTTCCTTCCCGCTTCTAAGCCACACCCTGGAAATATCTTGCAGCCTTTCTAGCCACTTTTGAGCATCAGAACACCCCATTTGTAGAGCTTTTTAAAAGTCCAGCTAGATTTAAATCAAAATTTCATCTCTTCACCAGTTCAGACCTAGCCTCCCGTTCAGAAATCCGCTGGGAGGAGCGGGCGCCCGTTTCTTCGCCTTCCTGCCTTCGCTCTTCCCACACTGTGGGGGTGGGCTGGGGGGTTAGATGCCATCCTGCCCCTGACAGCCCCCCTCGACGCGCCCCCCAACTGGAAGTGGATGAGAAAGGCACAGCATGGCCTCAAAGCCGTGCCTACCGGCTCGCCGTGCAGGTGAGCAGGTGCACCGCCCTGGCTCGTGGCACCTGCAGGCAGGTGAGCAGGTGCACCCACTGGCTCCGCGAAGGGGCTGGGCCCTGTGCGCTCACGCCGCGCCCGGCTCGGGTCACTTCCGGGACAGGCCGCGGAGAGGCCTCCCCACCGAAATCCGTGGGGATTTCACATCGTCCACGAGAACGTGGTCGTGTCTCATCGCGAAGTTCCATTTCTCGCAGTGTCCTCGTGGCAGGCCTCACCTGCCGCCGCCGCCGCCGCCGCCCTCCGGCCAGCAGGGGGCGCCGCCCGCCCGGAAGTCCCGCCCCGGCCGGAAGTCGTGCGGCCACGCGTCCGGAACGATGGCGGCGCCCACGAGCGCGGGCGCGGCGGGCCCAGGCGGCGGCCGGGGTCTCGTGGCCCGCATGAAGCGCGGAGGCGGGCGCAGGCCCGGCGGCGGGGGCGCCCTGAAGCGGCTCAGGCTAGCGGTGGAAGAGTTCGTGCAGGCGAGCTCGGAGGGCGCGGGGCACGGCGCCCCGGGGGGCCTGCGCGCGGGCGGGCGGAAGAGCCGCAAGGAGCTGAGGAGGGAGAAGCGGCACCTGAGGAAAGCGCGCCGGCTGCAGAGGACTGCGGGCCCCGGCCCGGGAGGCCGCCGCGGAGCCGAAGGAGCGAGCGGGCCCCGGCGGGACGAGGAGGAGGAGGAGATCGCCCGCCCAGCCCCGCGTCGGGACCCCCAGCCTCCTCCCCGGGAGCCGCGGGCGCCCCGCGCCAGGGCCCAGGCTGCCCCCGGGAAGACCAGGCCCCCCGCGGCGGCCGCCGCCGCTGCCCGAAAACGGGCACTTCTAGCGGCCAACGAGGAGGAGGACCGGGAGATCCGAAAGCTGGAGCGTTGCCTCGGCCTGCACAAGCGCAAAAAGAAGGGCGAAGGTGGCTCCGTGCCGCTCAGCTTTGCCCGCGACGGGCTGGACTATATTCTGGGAGCCCTGGAGTCCGGGAAAAACGGAGGCTTGTACGAAAGCAGTGGGGAGGAGGAGGATGCCGCACAGACACTCCCCGAAAGTGATTTAGAGAGTGACTCCGAGGACGAAAGTGAGGAGGAGGAGGAGGGCGTAAAAAAGGAAGAGAATGCGCGGGGAGCAGAAGAGGGAGCGCAGAGTGAGGAGGAGGAGGAGGATGTAGAGCAGGAAAAGGAGGGGAAAGCGGAAGGGACAGCGCAGGAGAAAAAGGGGGAAAAAGTCCGTTTTGCAGAAGATGAAGAGAAGAGTGAAAATTCTTCGGAGGATGGTGACTCGACAAGTCAGGTATTAGTGTGAATTTTCTAGGATTTGCTTCGGAATAACGGGGTGGGGTCGCAGAGCGCGGGACAGAGATGACACAGTTGACCCATCGGCAGTTATTTGAGTGTGGGTAAACCGGGTTTGTTGCTTTGTTCTGCCTGCTTTTATGTTTTTTAATTTTCGTAATAAAGTTAAGGAAAAAACATCTAGAGACCTTTATTCTTTCCCCAGAGAGGGAGTTAAGTGCCATTTCTACCTGATATCCTAAGGCAACATCATTCTGTTTGCTGTCCCAGGTTTCGGAACTTGACTAGAAAGTTCTCCCTCCCCCTTTGTTCAGGCATCTTTCATGTATCCTGGGACCATGGGGACGACTGGCTTCTGTCTTCACCTTAGTTCCTTTGCTGTCCAGCTGCTACTAACGTGAATTTTCTAAAACAGTTAATTTGCAGCACGCCCGTGGATAGTCTCACACTGAATCGAAGATAAAGTTCAGAGTCTGTGAAATTGCAATCAAGGCCTTCTTGGGCTGGCCCCTTCCTGTTTTGTTCTTTTACGTGCATCTTGAAGGTTGAAGTCAGCCTGTGGAATTGCCTGCTTTTCCTCCTCCTCATCTCCCTTTTTGAGCATTCTGCCTCTGAATAGATTATTCCTCCTGGCTGCAAGGCCTTTCCTCATTTTCTCACTGTTTACGTGTTTTTTTGGTTGGTTTGTTTTAGAGATAGGGTCTTGCTCTGTTACCCAGGCTGGAGTGCAGTAGCACAGTGGCAGTCACAGCTCACTGTAACCTCAAACTCCTGGGTTCAAGGGATCCTCCCACCTCAGCCTCAGCCTGTAGGTAGGACCACCATACCAGGTTTTCTGGGGTTTTGGTTTTTGTTTTTTAAGAGATGGGGTCTCAATATGTTGCCCAGGCTGGTCTCAAACTCCTGGCCTCAAGCAGTCCTGCCTCAGTCTCCCAAAGCACTGGGATTACAGGCATGAGCCACTGCACCTAGCCACTGCTTATTAATATCAAGCATCTCTGGGAATCTTTTTCTCATCTTAAGCATATGAACTGTTTTTCATTTCTATCTCTGGTACCTTAGCACCTGGCACCTTGTGGGCAATCCCTAAGCGCTATCAGTTCCTCTCTTAGAATATTATTTTCTGACTTCCTGAGTTTTCGCTCACAGTCTAATAAGGTACAATTGACACACAATCTGAAGTAATGTGTGTCTCAAACAGCTTCTATGTGTATAAATACACTTTCTCCAACTAAGTTTAAACTCCCTTAGGCTGAGCGCAGTGGCTCACACCTGTAATACTAGCACTTTCAGAGACTGAAGCAGGAGGATCGCTTGAGACCATGAGTTTGAGACTGTCTTCACCAAAAATAGAAAAATTAGCCCCGAATGGTGGCATGCGCCTATTGTCCCAGCTGCTGGGGAGGCTGAGGCAGGAGGATTGCTTGAGCCCAGGAGGTTGAAGTTGTGTAGTGAGCTATGATGATACCACTGCACTCTAGCCTGGGCAACAGAACAAGACTTTTGTCTCAAAAATAAACAAACTTCCTAAGAGTAAGGATCATGTCTTACACATTTGTCTCCTCCTGTCTTGTAAGTGTCCAGGGTCAGTGATGTCATTTGTAACTCCTCCCCCCCTCCAGTTGATAATCTTAGGAAAAGATGAGCCATGGGTTGATTTTTATATTTATCATATTATATTTATCATATAAATATAGATACTAGTTTTGAACAAGTTTGAAATTAATTGTAGGACATTTTCCTTCCAAAACTGACAATACATTTAATTTAGGGGTTTGTATAGTGCCGGGCCTGCTGTAAATGGAGCCTGAGCAAAAGTGCAGTAAATAGGACTCCACTGGGCAGGTACCAGGGTGCACAGCCAGGCCTGAAGGACCACACAGGGGAAGATGGCATCGTGAGATGTGTGGGCATTAGAGTAAATAAGGGCGCCCACAGCCCAGTGAGTGGAATGCTTATCCACAACTATCCTGGGCACTCAGTAAACATCAGTAAATCCCATGTTTATTAAGTAGCAATGGGCAGTAGTAATAGCTTGGGAATTCCCAGGTCTTGGAAATTTAATGTTTATGCATATAGCAAAGAAAAAAATGAGTCTTGATCATTGTAAATATTTTGTAATTTATTTCTCTTTTCAAACAGAGTCTTTGTGAAAGTGACAAAAAGTACATCCCGCCTCACGTGGGTCGAGCTGAGGGGACAGTGGGCACCCAGAAGAAGGAAGAACTGGAAAGGCTGAAGAAACATGTGAAAGGCCTGATTAACAGGTAACCTTGCAAAATTGTCACATTGTATCACTTGAAGAGGTTGTCTGTTTTCTAAAAATATCCTGGAACTATCCCAGGAATTAAAAGTAGAAGTGATTGGATCGGGGCCATGGCTGTTGATTGGGTCCTTTCTGGTCCTGTCCCGATGCACCCAGACCTTGAAAAGGGGAGGACGCCCAGCCGCCTGAGTCTTTGAACCCCTCCAGGCTTGGAAAGCAGCCAGGTGCTCTGGTAGTTATTCTGAGCTGATTGGAAACAGTAGCAGAGGGACTTGTCTGTTACCCCTGCCTCTCAGCTCTCTGGTTTTGAAGAGTTGAAATTTCTCATCCCTTAACACCCCGTCACCGTTCTCCCATTACCTCTCCCAGAAGCCCCCTCAGGCCCCTCCTCCAAGCCCTCTCTAAAGGGGACCTCTTTAGATGCTTCAGGCACCTCATCTAGTTTTGCTAGGTTTCAAATATGTATTGCTTTTTTGTTGTTTGATTTTTTATTTAGAGACAATCACAGATTCACAAGGAGTTGCCAAGATTGTATAGGGAGGCCCAGCACACCCTTTGTCAGGTTTTCCCGAAAGGTAACCTCTTGTGTGGCCAGGGCACCGTTTAAAAAACAGCAGGAAACTGACATCAGTGCAACCCATAGAGCTCGGGCGTGTCTCACCATTTTCACAGGCGCTTGTGTGCACGTGTGTGTAGTTCTGCCCACTTTTACCACGTGAAGATTCGTGCCCCTCACCACAGGCTTTCACACTGCCCCTCCATGGTCTCACCCATCCTCTGCCCCCTTGAATTGCTTTTTATTTATTTCTTTTTAATTAAAACCCAAACACCTTTTCTAGGGAGTATCCTAGAATTTTACCAAAACCAGATGTTTAATGTTGGGTCCAGTATTAGCACAGGTGCGCAGTGAATAATCTTCCGTGTATGTATGTAGTCTTCCCTCCCCTCCTGCTCAAATAGCAAACTTTTCTCAGTGTTAGGAAAATAATTTCGAATTTGGAACGTCATTGCTCTCTGCAGGCTGAGCGAGCCAAACATGGCGTCCATCAGCGGACAGCTGGAAGAGCTGTACATGGCCCACAGCAGGAAGGACATGAATGACACCCTGACGGCCACCCTTTTGGATGCCTGCGTCACCGCCTCAGCCATGCCCAGCCGCCTGATGATGGAGCATGTTCTCTTAGTCAGCATCCTTCACCACACAGTTGGCATCGAGGTAAGGTTGTACATCTTCTCCACACTGTTAATGGTGTCTAAATGGTGATTGTTTTAATGGTTGGTTTGATAAGTACTTAATTTTGTAGAGGGAGGTTGTTTTCTTGTGATAATTCCTGCTTTAACACCGACTTTCCAGATGTTTGAAAGGTAATGGTGGGTGTGGTTTTACAGCTGAGGTGTTTGTTGGTGGGAGATGTGAGGGAGCACCGGGGGCTTGCAGCTGCCCGGCCACGGCTAGCGAGGCCCTTTCTGTGCCCCTCTCTGCGCAGCGGGCTCCAGCAGCCTTCCTGTGGGCCTGTGTCGGGATTCACCCGGACAGTGTGCGTGCAGCGTCTAGCACGCCGCTGGCGCCTCACAGGTGCCAAGTCTGCATTTGCCCCGCTCCCTGTCCCTTTGTGCCCTTCCTCCAGCTCAGTGGCCTCTGGGGGCCAAGTCAGGGGGGCTCCGTGGCAGTGACCCTGGTTCCACAACCACTGCCCTCTTCCAGCCCGTTCTCTCCTTTTCTCACACAGTAAAGTCAAACCCTTCCTGCGAGTATTCCAGTTCCCTCAGCGTAGCTGGTTTCAAGTCTATTGAAGGAAGTCAATCTGATTAAAGGAGTTTATACTGAGGGAGGGGAACAAGTTGACGAATAAGTGAATGAGGCTTGCTCTTCCTAGACAACACAGTATTCACGTTCAGAAGAATTTGTTAGCCCGTTTGGATCTTTACATGATGCGGTCTCTTTTGATGGTGGTTTTCTTAGTTTTTTTGCCTTCTGAGAGCCCTACTCCCCAAATTAAGCCGTGGCAGCAAAGCATGCCCCAAAGTCTGATTCCCTGGTGTCTGTTCACACCCTTGGCAGCAGCCCGGTGAGGTGACATTTACTGAAGCCCACTTTGCAAGTGCAGGGGACAAAGCCACTGAAGACTCGTGTTCCCAAGATCTCAAGGCTTGTTAAGAGTACACAGAGCTTGTTTTCTGCGCTCCTAAGCCGGCGTGCTTCCTGCTGCAATGCCAGTCACAGTCTTTCCATTTTTATACTATTTCCTCTCAATTATAGTCTTAAAAATTATTCGGAGTCTTATAGAGTGGGACAGTCCAGGCCGTACTTTAAAAAGCACAGACTTGCCAAAACGAATTAGCCTCCCTGTCACGAGGGGCTGGTGGCGAAGGCAGTGTGCTGCGGTGGTGGGGACACGGCCCCGGTTCAGAACACGCTCTGCCACCCACCACTGGGTCACCTGGGTGATCTCATGCCTTTCTGTCCTCCTCTGTGGAATTGTTATGGTTAACAAGTGAGTACAGGTAACAGGCATAGAAGAGGTTGGCCATAGTCAGTGCTCCTTAGAGGTTAGTTATTAACTCGTTTGTGACACGGAAGGAGATTTCCGTGCTGAAATTCTGCCCTTCCTCCCACTTTCTCCCAGCCAGCTTTCCTGCCGCTGTAGGTCTCTGTGCTATTCCTAGATAATCTTTGGAGCCACGTTTTCCCTTTCCTGGCAGTGGGCACATCGGGGCAGTTTTTTGAGAGATGGTGACTTTAAGGCCTGCAGGGCGTTGGGAAGCCAAGCACAGGAGAGTCTGGTACAGACCTGCGTGTTGGCACAGGACTCTTCTCAGCTACACACGTCACCTCTGTTGTGAAAATCTGCACCAGCTACTTGAGAATTGCTCTTTTGAAGTAGTTTTCTTTTATTTCTGAGAGGTATACTCATTTTCACATGAATGTGAGTCCATTTTCTTGTCATTACAAAGTGTAATGGAATCGCCGGATGCCGTTCCTAGGGCCCTGTGATTACCGTAATTCAGGGCCATTCTGGGCTCTCTTAGAACATCCCCGTCCTGCTGGGTCAGGCTGATGAGCTTCAGCACGCTTAGTCGCCAGAATGGCTTTGGTGCAGGCAGGGGGGGTTACGGTGCAAGCCGTAGCCACGCAGCGCCAGGAATTCACTCGATTATTGTCCTGCTTCTCATTTAATGTTTGCTAATAGCGTGAAGGACGATGAAATGGCCTGTTCCAAGGGGAAGTCATTATCGTACTTCAACTAATGACTCCACTAAAACTTCTGCCAGAGTGTGATGAGCTCTCAGGATGTTGGTCCCATTAAACTTCTTTTAGTGCTATACTGAGAAAAACAGCCTCGCAGGACTTCATGGAAGGGAAAAAATGTGCTAAAGACCATGATGTCAGCTGTTGAATCACTTCTGTAAGTCATTTAAAAATCAAAATCATCATCCTAGAGTATTCTAATTTAAAAAAATTAGATCTATGTAAATTTTTGTTACAATTCCCACATCAGAATCAATGTGTGCTTAATAAAACTTTGCCAACATGAAATTTACTTTTTGGGGGGCCTGTCACCCAGGCTGGAGTGCAGTGGCCTGATCACAGTTCACAGCAGCCTCAGGTGGCTGGGCTCTAGTGATCCTCCCACCTCAGCTCCCCGAGTAGCCGGGACTACAGGTGCACGCAACCACACCTTCCTAATTTTTATTTTTATTTTTATTTTTTTTGTACAGACAGGGTCTCACTATGTTGCCCAGGGTGGTCTTGAACTCCTAGTCTCAAGTGATCCTCCCGCCTTGGCTTCCCAAAGTGCCACTGTACCCAGCCCTTATATTTTTAAATGTTATACTGTTATGCTTTATTTTGAAGACATTAAATGGAATTTGAAATTCAAAATTTTCACAAATTTTGATGTGATTAAATAATTTGTGAGATTGAAAATATACCTGAATGGGCATGGGAGCTCACGCCTGTAATCCCAGCACTTTGAAAGGCTGAGGCCTGAAGATCACTTGAGGCGAAGAGTTCAAGACCAGCTTGGGCAACATAGTGAGACCCCGTCTCTACAAAAAAATGTAAAAATTAGCTGGGAGTGGTGGTGTGCACCTATAGTCTCAGCTACTCAGGAGGCTGAGGCAGTAGGATGGCTTGAGCCTAGATATTCGAGGCTGCAGTGAGCTATAATCACACTACTCTACTCCAGCCTGGGCAGCAGAGTGACATGAGACCCTGTCTCAAAAGAGAAAATATACCTGAGTATATTCTGTACCTGAATTTTTCTTGATGTCTGCAGAATTCTAATTTCCATCTTTAAAATTGTATTTGAATATAATATGGTAGTCATAATAGGAGAGTATATTCTTCAGGTTTATCTTTAGGGAAGGGGCTTGAATTGGGAGTTACAAATTGAAACGATTAAGTCTCAGGTCTTTAAACACCGAAGGGTGTGCCCATTGCATGAGCACTGGCCTCCCTGGAGCCCCAGGTGCCTCCTGCCGTCTCTGCCTTTATCTGCATCCTTCTCACATTGGATGTTTGTAGTCCAGCTATGGTATGTGCTACTTTGCTGTTACTTGTCTGTGGGTCTCCTCCCCTGTGACTTTCACTGCTATCATACATCTTCGTTCACTTCTACCTGGATGTCCCTTAGTTCTGCGGTCCCCAACTCCCAGAGCCAGGGCCTGTTTAGGAACTGGGCTGCAGAGCTCCGCTGCCTCTGCCCCCTAGGGTCCATGGAAAAATTGTCTTCCATGAAAGTTGGGAGTGTTGGGGGGAGCCGCACAGCAGGACATGAATGGCGGATGAATGAATGAAGGAAGCTTCATCAGTATTTACAGCTGCTCCCCAGTGCTTGCATCACCGCCTGAGCTCCGCCACCCCCACTCCCCCCCGCCCCCCCCGCTGCCCAGTTCATGGAAAAATTTTCTTCTATGAAACGGGTCCCTGGTGCCAAAAAGGTCGGAGACTGCTGCCCTAGTTGAAGTCTGTAATTCCTAACCTGGTATTATACAGCCCCACTCACCTGCTGCTCCTTACGTACTTGCTGGTTACCCGAGCAGAAACCTGGGCGTCCAGACCCTTAACCTTTCCCATCCTGTGCCGGGGGTGCCCTGGTACCCAGCCTCCCCTTTCCTGGTCCAGCGCAGCTGCGTCATTCTGGCCATCAGCTCCCAGCTGGGCTGTTGCCGTCACCCCCTGTTAACACCATGTCCCGTCTCCCTCTAGTCTCGGCTCGAGCTGAGATTTGAGAGAAAACGACGACATGATGGTGATATCAGCAAAATTTAAAACTGCCATTTCCGCCTTCAAATTTCATTATCTCAGTTTTACAGAGTGAAAAAACAGAGAGGTTTGGGATCTTGCTTAAGACCACACAGATTAAAATACAGGTCTTCCTCATTCTGCAGGACATACATATGGAATTTGGGATATAGAATGTACCACAGTGGCAAAAAGAAAACACGGTTAGTGACCTTGCTCAGCTCCACCAAGCCACGAGCAGTTTCTGGGCCCAGTGCTGCCCGCTCAGAGGTAGCGGCTGGTTTACCTGTTGGCCCAGTCAGGGCCCCGAGAACTGCTGGCTGAGCTGGGTGGTTATGTTCACCAGCTGCCTTTGTAACCAGAGATTCAACCCTGGGGAGCTGGGACCTCTCATGTATTGCACCCAGGTCCCTCACTGTGACCAGCAGGCACCTGTGTGCTAGGCAGCCTTTGATAGTATTCAGGATGTAGTGTTTTTATCTTTCTACTTGAGATGTCACTTATATTGTTCCTCATAAGAAATTAACTTGAGGCCGGGCGTGGTGGCTCACGCCTGTAATCCTAGCACTCTGGGAGGCCGAGGCAGGAGGATAGCTCAAGGTCAGGAGTTCAAGACCAGCCTGAGCAAGAGCGAGACCCCGTCTCTACTAAAAATAGAAAGAAATTAATTGGCCAACTAAAAAATATATAGAAAAAATTAGCTGGGCATGGTGGCATATGCCTGTAGTCCCAACTACTCAGGAGGCTGAGGCAGAAGGATCCCTTGAGCCCAGGAGTTTGAGGTTGCTGTGAGCTAGGCTGATGCCACGGCACTCTAGCCCGGGTAACAGAGTGAGACTCTGTCTTAAAAAAAAAAAGGAAATTAACTTGGGGTAAAAATCTGGGGAAAGTCTTTCAAGAAATAAGTACTATTAGGTAGTAGAACATTTTTAGAGATACAGTTGTGTTTTTAATATTTTTAACAATTTCATTTTTCCGAGGAGTCAGGATGGCTGCTGGCCAAAAAATACCACTTTGTTGTTGATTTTGAAGAAAAGAAAGCATCATTGAAGTAAAGGTTTGAGTGTCGTGGCAAGGCATGCTGTCAAGTTGTGCCCCCTTGGGACACCTGCCTGGGCATGTCTTGTGTGTTAATTTAAAAAGTACTTTTTAAATTAGTTTGTTGAAGGGGGAAAAGGATCCCTCACAACGCTGTTACGATACTTTCCCTGGTTTCTCCCTTCAGGTCGGTGCTCACTTTCTGGAGGCCGTGGTGAGGAGGTTTGACGGTGCCTACCGAAGCCAAGGGGAAGGGAAGGAGCGCGAGAACCTGTTTTCCATCATCGCCCATCTGTACAACTTCCGCGTAGTGCAGGCTTGCCTCATCTTTGACGTTTTGAAGAAACTTGTTGGAACTTTCACGGAAAAAGATATCGAACTGATCTTGTTAATGCTAAAAAATGTGGGCTTTTCACTGAGGAAAGATGATGCCTTCGCGCTTAAGGAGCTGATCGGTGAGACCCAGACCAAGGCCAGCGGGGCCAGCGGCGAGTTCCGGGACCAGACCAGGGTACGAGCGCCTCCCTTGACCTGCTTCCTGAGGGCCTCACAGCTCACATTCTGACCAGAACTTTAAAAATAAGTCTTTGGGGTAAATATTACACTACATTTCTTCCCAGGGAAGCGTGTCTGTGAAGGGAGGGGAGGATGGGTGGGAACAGCACGTTAAATGACGGTTTAAAACAAAAGAGACAGAAAGTAGGTGAGCAGCTGCCTGGGACCAGGGGAGCTGGGGAAAGCGAGGAATGACCATTAATGGGTTTGGAGTTTTTCTTTTGGGGTGATGAGAAAGTTCTAAAATTGATTGTTGTACAGATCTGAATATACTAAAAACCACCTAATGGTACACTTTAAATGGGTGAATTTTATGTTATGTGAGTTATAGCTCATTAAAAAGTTAACATTTGAAGAAATCTCAGAGGAGGGTGTGTGGGAATTCTTTGTACTATTCTTGCAACTTTTCTGTAAGTGTGACATTATTTCCAATTTAAAAGTAAAAACAAAATTAAAAGGCCAGTAGTGGGGAGAGGCTGAAAATGTAGGACAAGGGTATCCGAGAGCACAGGTCCCCAAGCGTGTTGAGCGTGTTGGGGTGAGACGGGAGTGCAGAAGGAAGGAGTGGCGTTGGGGGGTGGCCGGAGGAGGCGGGAGATGGAGCCACTGAGGGTGAGAGGTGTGTCCATGGTGGAAGCGAGAAGCTTGCTCTCTGGGGAGTGGTCAAGGTCCCACTTGAGGTCAGGGGACAAATTTCTATTTTAAAATACTATATAGACCTGAATAAGAGGCAGAAGTTAGTATAGACTGCCTTTATCTAAAGATAAATTCTGATTTATCTGCCTTTATCTAAAGATAAATTCTGATTTTTTTATTGTTAGCAGTGATGACCACATGCATCGTGTAGTACTTTTCTTGCCAAGCTAAATGATCAGTTGTTTAGACTATTTGAAATAACAGACTTTATTTTTTTGTTTTTCTTGAAGATTCGGTTTATGCTGGAGACGATGTTGGCACTGAAGAACAATGACATGCGCAAGATTCCAGGCTACGATCCCGAGCCTGTGGAGAAACTGAGGAAATTACAAAGAGCTCTGGTGAGTAACTTCTTTGTTCTGAGCTTCCGTGTTGACGTGAACTCATCATGAAAACCAAGAGTCGGATCTGCGAATCAGGGACCATGTCAGTGAATGAGAGCGTCAGGGACATGGAGTGGAAGCTGCTCCTTCCTCAGAGCTCTCCCATGCTCTGGGTGCTCCGGGTGCCGTCATATAGAACATCCGTGTGCGGCAGAGCCCGGGTCAGTGCCTCCTATGCCTCGCCCTGAGGTGCTAAACTTGGGCTGCACGGCAGAATCATCTGATGCTTTCAGAGAAGGCCAGGGCCCCCACTGGATGTGTGTGGGGAGGGGCTCGCATGCAGCCCAGGCTGAAACCCGGCAGCCCCCAAGTCAGGGTGAGTCTTTCAGACCCGGCTGTCACTGACCCTGGCAAAGCCTCGGCTGCTCCTGGTCATGTTCTCGCCTTCCGCTGAGTCTGGGGCAGCTCAGTCCCTCTCCCCTTTTGGAACAGCTTTCTGAAGACCACATGTTTAGGATGATAGACCCCAAACAAAATACTGTGAATTTATCTCGAGTTTGCATTATTCCAAACACCCTAACTGCTAGTGAGCCATCACAGTATTCGTGCAACAGAAACGTTGTTTTCAAAAAAGTAAAAAGGCTGAGTGTGATGAAGGTGTGGAACATGAGCCAATTAAAAGCATGTCATTAAATCTTTTCTTTTAACCAGGTGCGCAACACCGGTTTGGGCTCTGAGACCCAGCTTCGCGTTTCCTGGGACAGTATCTTGAATGCTGAACAGACGGGTCGCTGGTGGATCGTGGGGTCCGCCTGGAGTGGGGCCCCAATGATCGACAATAGTCATCGTTCGCAAACGCAGAAGCGGCTTTCAGGCTCGGTATGAGACCCATGCACAAAGCTGCCAGAGCAGGTGCCCACCCAGTGTCTGGTCGCTGCTTACCTAGAGCGGCTCCTTTATTCATGAGTGGTTGTTAAAATGTACTGTGTAGGCTTATTCGAAGGCCTTACAGAAATTGCTATTGTGTTATGATATAATTTAATTCAGCTTCTGTTACTTGTTTTTATAGGATTTTTATAAGTCCCAAAATATATCACACAAAAGATCTAAAGATTGCACAGAATGAGGGGATGTAGGAGAATCAGAACCCTCATCTGGCAGGTGCCTGTTCTTGAGGCTTGACACATGCTGTCTCCCAGGAGACCAGGGTTCCAGCCCATTGGCCATGGGGTTCAAACCATAAAAATTCTTTGCACTTCTTTGTGTTTGTTATTGACTGATGTTTGCACTTTATCCAGATTTCCCTCATTTCTGTCGAATGTCCTTCCTTGTTCCAGGATCCCATGGCACACTTGGTGTATACAACCGTCCGGGCTCTGGCAGCGACCCCTTACTTGAATTTATTTCTTGGTTGCTTGCATGGAGTTCGTACCACACTAAGAAGCCTCCCGCGTGGAGCGGTTTTCTCCCCCAGTGGCTGGCTTGGTCTCTTACTGTGTTGTTCCCCTGCAGGGAGTGGCCAGGAGTAATGATCTAGCACTCACATACGTGTATTCACATGCAATTTACAGTTATATTCAGGTTAAACGGATAGTATTTCTCAGGAAACAGCTCTCATTGAAAAGTCTGTGTGACCTGTGCATGAATCGTTCCTTCAGGTTGGTTCAGAGATCCTGGAACTCGCCCGGAAGCAGCGGATGAACACTGACATCAGGAGAAACGTGTTCTGTACAATAATGACAAGTGAAGATTTTCTGGATGCTTTTGAAAAGCTTCTAAAGTGAGCATTTCACCCTATTTAATTAGATGCTGTAAGAGAAAGAAGTTGACTTGGATTTGAGTTGGGGCCACCGGGTCTGAGCTATGGGCTTCTCCCCTGCTCTCCTCTCGCCCCGCTGGGGTCCGTGCGCCCTGGGTTGTCCATCTCATTCATCCCAATTGGCCACTGGCAGTTCCTCATTGGGACATTTCGTGGAGTGTGGAGAGGGAGGGTTTTGACGGGAAGTGTCAGAAAACCAGCTGGTAATTCTCAGTGGCTATTGGTTTTCATGAATTGCTTAAAATATGTAAATCTTCATAATAAAGTTATCCTTCTAATTCTTAATTTAAAGCTTTTGGTATAGTTTCTGTAATTAGTTGTAATGTTTCTAAAGTACCTGTATATTTCTGTAAAGTACTTCTAGACAATTTAATGTTAATTCATTTTCCTTTATTTGCTTCAAACTCAGGATGAAATACAGGGAAAATGCGGTTCATTTTAGGATTCTGATGATTTTCTAAACTGGGTGCCTTGCTGAAGTGGAAATCCCAAGCTTTCTTTTCCTGTCT
Organism: Cheirogaleus medius; assembly: GCA_008086735.1. Lineage (NCBI taxonomy): Eukaryota > Metazoa > Chordata > Mammalia > Primates > Cheirogaleidae > Cheirogaleus > Cheirogaleus medius. The sequence goes on along the minus strand of VBSM01000865.1, from coordinate 1,250,175 downwards.
GTGTAGCACATCCGCATGTCCCGGTTGTACTTAGTTCCTGAAAGGGCCTCATTCGAGGAACACTCAGATCATCCACTCAGAGGGTCTGGCTTCTCCTTGTACTGTGAAGGACTGCCTGTATTCTTCCTCTGGTTGACTTCATGTTTTAAAAAACTTAGTCTATCAAACCATGTTTATAAAACAATAATTTTTTTCCCATTGTTATTCATCAGAATCACCAGCTGCTATTCTGAACTTTTTTTTAATCTCATGAATTGATATAAATACAGTGAAGCCAAAAATAAACGGGGCATTTTAGTTGCCTGTATACCCTTAGCTTGAGTAATGTATTGTTTCTGTTGAGTTTGGTTGAATTTTGTTTGTTAGGGTTTTTTGCAATAGAGCTGATGTTTCTGTCCTCAGAGTAGAATGTCTGCCTCTTTATAGAGGCAGCAGCTTCAACCACTGGAAACAACCCACGTGCCCTTCAGCTGGGGAAAGGGTCCTGCCGTGGAATACTTACCCACTGGGCCTTGCAAAGGGACGTGCTACCAAGACCCACGTGCATAGATGAATCTCCGTGTGTTCTGCCGAGTGCAGGAAGCCAGACTCGCGTGGCTGCCTGCTTGGACTCTGTCTGTATACGTTCTGGCAGAGGCAAAGCTGGAGGGACAGAAAACAGATGGGCAGTGTCCTGCGGGTTGAGGGAAGGGTTGCTCAGGGGTCTAGGGGGTGATGGAACTTTCTGTGTCGATTTTAGTCCTCACTCCTGGGACTGTACACTAAAAGGATGGATTTTGCCATGTGTACGTTATACCTTTAAGTTTTAAAAATGAAAAAGTCCTTGTCATCACGAGAACCTGGCTTTAACAGCACACACAGCTGAGTCTGGCATGATCACAGGCCTTCGTAGCTGGCAGAGAACACACAGGGGTTGTCTCCTCCCGTCCTTGCCACCTGGTTGGAACCTGGGGCCGGGCAGGGCCCGTGGCTGGTGTCTGCGTTGGCTCCCTGTGACTAGACTTCCAGATGGGAGTGTGTTCCTCTGAAGGAGTTTAGCTGTTAACGGGTTGTTGAGTGACGTCCCAGTCATGGCTATTTCTGTTTTACAGGCTTGGACTCAAGGATCAGCAGGAGCGAGAAATAGTTCACGTTCTCGTGGACTGCTGCCTTCAAGAGAAAACTTACAATCCCTTCTATGCATTCTTGGCTAGCAAGTTCTGCGACTATGAAAGGAGATTCCAGGTAACTTAGAAGACCACCAGTTACATGTGTTCTACTGTTTTTATTTTTTTATTTCAAAATATTAGGGGAGTACAAATATTTTTGTTACATAGATACCTCTTATAATGCTTATGTCGGCTTTTAGTGTGCCCGTCACCCATTAGTGTTCATTGTACCCGATAGGTACCTCCCCCAGCCCCATTTTTTCTAAACATTCTGTCTGTCTCAACCCACCTAAAAATGAGTCCCCTGAGTCAGGAAGCCACAGAGGTCCCATCCACATGGTCCATGCCGGCTGCCAGGCTCATCTTCACTGGCGAAGGAGGGTGGGACAACCAGAGGGGAGTGACGAGGGTCCACGGTGTCCTTGTGTCACCTTTTCCTGCCACCATGGCAGGGAGTGTGGCCAGGCTCACTGGAGCCCCTCTCCAGTTTGTAACACACCTGTCTCTTCTAGTGTCACTTATCGACCACCTTTCTTTAAAGCCTTATTTTGGTCTTCGCTGACTTGAGGGGGAAAAATTGCAACAGAAAGGGATTATTGTGAAGTTATTTCAAACTATCATTAGGAAAGAACGGTGTAGTTGCCCCTAAAAGTCTTGATTTTTAGAATATTAAATAAGAAATAGAATGCCTTTAGGTTATATTCTTAGGCTTATGTAAATATTTAATAATCTGTTACAATTTAACTTTTTCCTTCTTTTTAACTATTATATTAGATGACTTTCCAGTTCAGCATATGGGACAAATTTCGGGACTTAGAAAATTTGCCAGCTACTAATTTCTCTAACTTGGTTCATCTGGTGGCCCACCTGTTGAAGACAAAATCACTTTCACTTTCCATCTTAAAGGTTTGTGCAATGTGTAAAATTATTTAAAGCAGTAAAAATGATGTGTAATTGCTTGTATCTGGTGCTTTTTAACATTAGATTCTGATTTACCTGAAACGTGTTTTCGTTATCGTAGCTATCACAGAAAATGGCCAAATTTTAACAGGTAGTATAAATCTACTAAATTTGTAGTATAGTATAAGCAGCAAATTAAGGCCTGGTTAGTTTTTTTGCTGATCTGAGGCAATCTGGTTTGGGGTTTGAGGTTAACATGCTGGTCCTGTTATGAGATCCTGAACTGGTCACCACTAAACTGGGAGAAGGATGGAGTGAAGGAGGAGCCTGGTCTCCGGAGAGGCCAGGTGTGTTCGCTCGCTTGGGAATAAGAGCCGTAGGCTCCCCCCGACCCCGTGCCCCATGTTTTGGGCCTTCACAGCCAATGAAGTGCAGCTGTCTCCCCAAGAGTGGACAGGGAAACCTAGACAGAGGGGAAGGGATTCGAAGTGGGCCAGTAAGTCTTGGATGGTAGGACAAATGGGATCTGAATAGCCTTAAAAAATGTTAAGCTTTTGGACAGCCCAAGGGTCAACAGGAAGTGCAAAGCACAGATGGTCAGGGATGTTGATCTGTGCCCTGCTGTGGCAGCCCTGATGTGGAAGACAGCCTGTAGCTGCCGTTTCCCACTCACGTTTCTGCGTCCTTTCGTGCCATTCAGGAGCACGTCTGCCGCGCTCACCATGAAGCCCTGGTGTGTGGTGGCAGGGTCTGTCCACTGTGCTGGAAACGAGGGCACTGGGTCTTATCCAGACTAGGATAACTTGGAACGTGAAAGGTGCCTTGTTGCCTTCTCTTAGGCCAAATCTTGCCTTTTGGTCACTCAGTCATTGAGCTTCAGTATAGACTAGGGCGTGGTGCTGCCTGGGTGAGCAGGAAAGGTGCTGTGAGGCTCACATGTACATGTAGAACTCTGAGGTGGCCTCGAAGCTGCTCCTGGGCCCCAGCCTTCCCACAGGGGCTGCTCTTTAATTTGGCATTTCTGCTTGTTCTGTGCCTGGTATCTGAAAATAGTACATAATATTTTTCTTCTTTCTTTCTTTCTTTTTTTTTTTGAGACAGAGTCTTACTCTGTCACCTGGGCTAGAGTACAGTGGCATCCTCACAGCTCACTGCAGCCTCTAATTCCTGGGCTCAAGCGATCTTCTCACTGTAGCCTCCTGAGTAGCTGGGACTACAGATGCGCACCATAATGCCCAGCTAAATTTTTTTTTTTTTTTTTTTTGGTAGAGATGGGGTCTGGCTATGTTGCCCAAGCTGGTCTCGAACTCCTTGGCTCAAATGATCCTCCTGCCTCAACCTCTCAAAGTGCTGGGATTACAGGCGTGAGCCACTGCGCCCTACCAGTACATAATATTGTTTGCATGTTTTGACCCTCCCTGTGGACAGTACTGTGCTGTCAACAGGCTCTTAGCGTCCTCCTACAGGTCATTCTTAAATTCAGTTTGTTTGTAGTTTGTCCATGTTGATACCTATAATTCTATTCTATATAACATTCTACCTTATACTACAATCTATATATTCATTTATAAATGTTTAAATTATTTCTGATTTTTCGATACCTTTTTAGGAGATATATATGAATTAGTCTCTTCTAGATCTAAATTTTATATATATATAGTTTTAATTAAAGGATGATTACTCGAGGGAATAGAGAAAATTACATGTTTCAATTCTGGAAATCAAATTCTCGATTCATAAAGTATACACCCTGTGAGCTGAACGCAGGTGTGCGCCCCTGCCAGCCATGTGCGAGAACTCCCGCCTCCACATCCCTGCCAACAGCTACTCGGTTCTTAAGACTGGAAACAGCCTCTTAAGTCAAGGGTGGATTAGAGGGAGGAGAGGGGTTGCTTTTTACTCTAATTAACTATATTTGCAAATTATTGAAAAAGTTGGCTAAATTAATGTAACTTTATTTTTTTCTGTATACTATTAGGTAGTTGAATTCAGTGAATTGGACAAACCCAGAGTCCACTTCTTACGAAAAGTATTAAATATATTATTAATGGAAACAGAAGTTGAAGACCTTGGTTTAATTTTTGCAAGGTATGTGCACAGTTGGTTCTCATAAGACAGAAGAGAGAGAAGGAGATGGTTTTCACTTGTGTTGGTTTGTAAAAGCAAGTTTGTTGTACTATATGTGTAGCTTAATAAATCATTTCAGTT